>JAFBJQ010000923.1:84196-143419 GCA_016785345.1 Trinectes maculatus
TCTCTCTCTCTCTCTCTCTCTCTCTCTCTCTCTCTCTCTCTCTCTCTCCTCTCCCTCCGCCCTGCCCCCCCCTCGCTCTCCACCTCTCAAACAGCACAGACAGATGCAAACGCGCCCTGTCTCCTTCCACATCATCCCTCTCTCTTCCCCCTTCCCCCTTCCCTCCTGGTCCCCGCTCGCCCCTCGCTCCTGCAAAACCACTCATACTCGATCCCCCCCCCCCCCCCCCTGAATCCCCCCCCCCCCCCCTTGATTGGGTGTGGGGGGGGGGGTTGCACTGATTAGGATTGCACAGAGGCACTCACAGATCTTGGCAGTGCAGGACGGACGCCAGCGTCAGAGGCCAGGAACAAGAGAAGAGAAGAGAAGAGAAGAGAAGAGAAGAGAAGAGAAGAGAAGAGAAGAGAAGAGAAGAGAAGAGACAGTTCAGGTCCATCTTCATCTCCTCATGTGACATGACATAAAAGAGGCGGATTCCATTATCTTCCGTTCTTCCAGATGCTCATGTCACATCAACCATTTTTAGAGCACAGCAGAGACCACTTAACGAAAAGAAATCCCAGATAAACAAGTGAGATGGGACGTGAGATGTGGAAGAAGAAGTGAGATGGTAAAAAACTCAGAGAAAAAGATGCAAGTGAAGGGCGACTGATCGAAAGGCTGAGTCAGGCCTCCGTGACCTGTCAATCATCAGGACTGGTGACATCATCATCATCATCATCATCATCATCATCATCATGATGTTCTTCTGACAAGAAGAGTGGTGGAAGAGACAGAAGAAGAGTGAGGGAGGAGGTGAACGTATGGGCGAGATGGAATCCACCATCTTCTCTCCAGGAGGAAGTCAGGACTGAAGTGGACTAATTATGAGTCACGACTCGGATCCCACATTCTTCTCACACTGTCCTCCTGAGCCTCAAACCACAGCCAGTGCCTCCAACACACACACACACACACACACACACAGTGTTATAAATACCACCCTGTCCAATTACTGCCACACATTTGGGACAGCATCACCTCCCACCATAGTTGGACCTAATTACTGACTGACAGAATCCGACGTTCCTCCAGAGGGGAGAGCCGGGTCACCAGGAGAACCTGTCTTCTCCAGCGTTCTATCCAAGTGGGTTTTGTGTCTCGTTTCAGTCTGGGGTCGAGACTCGGCTCTGAGGAGGCAGCGGTTCACAGAGGGAGAGGTGGAGGTTGTGCCTGGATAAATCCATGCCTCTTTATCAGAGCAGGAAGGAAAAAAAAGTTGCGAGCTCCATGTCAACACACCCGAGCCGCAAAGCTGAATTAATTCAGGGGAAGTGAGGGCGGACTCTTTTCCCTTTGAACGCCGCTGTGTGCTTGTACACAAACCCGGCCCATGCCTCCACTGTGCTGTTGGCTGAGCCCCCCACCCCCCTCTTGTTAAGCTGATTTACTCTCTGCTCTCTCGGTGCACAAATCCAGACACTTGTGATGGACACACAACAGTGTCAACCTGGATCATCGCAAAATGGCACAATCGGATGTTCAGGAACCTCCAGCTGTGAGAGGGACAAGGAAAAAGTTCATCATCCTCATCATCAAACATCATCACCATCATCATCATCAGACATCACCATCACCACCATCATCACCATCATCATCATCATCAAACATCACCATCACCACCATCATCATCATCATCATCAGACATCATCATCACCATCATCATCATCATCATCATCATCATCATCATCACCATCATCATCATCATCATCATACATCATCATCATCATCATCATCATCAAACATCACCATCATCATCACCATCATCATCATCATCATCATCATCATCACCATCATCATCATCATCATCATCAAACATCACCATCATCATCACCATCATCATCATCATCATCATCTCCACCACCCTCATCATCATCATCATCATCATCAAACATCACCATCATCATCATCACCATCACCATCATCATCATCATCATCACCATCATCATCATCACCACCATCATCATCACCATCATCATCATCACCACCATCATCATCATCATCATCAAACACCATCATCACCATCATCACCATCATCATCATCATCATCATCACCATCATCACCATCATCACCACCATCATCATCACCATCATCATCATCACCACCACCACCATCATCATCATCATCATCATCATCATCATCATCACCATCATCATCATCATCATCATATTAAGTCAGAGACAAAAAGCCTCGCATCCCGCAGGACCCACTGACGCACAATCTGCGATTAGAATCACAACAGCAACAAAGTGCATGACTCAGCTGTATCTGGGACACTTTCCGCTCCTCTGCCTATAGATTAAACACACACACACGCACGCACACACAACACACGCAAACAAACAACACAGTTTTGCTTCATGTAATGTGACGTAACCTCAGGTCTTAATTGTGAACACAGCAATTAATCTAAGAACGCCTGGCTGTGCAGGAAGTCAACGTCAACGTTACCGTGGAAACCAGCTTTGCTCTATTATTAGCAAATATGTATAAGAAAATAATATGAATGAATATGAAGAATTGTGGAATGGTTTAAAAAAAACTTGTAGGGAACTGATATAGATAGAACGCACAACGGTGAACGGTGGTAATAATTAATTAGCTAATTGGTACTTTATTTTTAAAAAATGATGTTAGCTTTTATTTCGAACAGCAGCCTGAGCGTTATTTGGTTTCTAAGCGGTTATACAGGGACTTCGCTTCCAGTAATAATTAAATGGGAGAACGGCCGTGGTTATCTTGACACCGAGGGAAATATCTGCGCACCACTCGCCGACGTTCCCTTTTCATTACTCAAGCTAAATTGGACACTGATTAAATGTGTAGATGTCCTTCACACTTTCTATTACATCACTTCCTTAATAGCTCGCCACTGCGGAGACGTACGCTGTCTGCCTTTATGATGGGCTGACATATACATATCCATATATCTCCTAATTCCCACATCCTTTATCCTCTACTTCCTCAGCGTCTTGGCGTCATATCGTTTTATAACCATCAGAAGAACTTTATTCAAATTGTATATTGTACGGCTTGTAAACAGCAGACCCAGAAAAGCAGTTACACAACGCTGTGTGATGGAGCGTCCCCGTGGCAGCGGCGCTAATGGAGGTGGGCTTACACAGTATCAGCTCAGGAGCGTTATCTAAACAAACGGAGCTGATGCCAGCTGGCCTCTCCCTCTGCACTGCCTCCAGCTTTCCTCATGATGCATGTACTCTCCGCTCAGGCTCGACACACGGAATACAGTAAGTCCAGGAGAAAAAAACAAAAAAACCCTGAAAGTATGCTAGTGAGCGGAATCCGGAATGAGGTTTTCCATAAAGTGGGAACAAATATGCCAAACAAATGTCAGTCTGCATCTCGATGAATGATAAGCTGAGGTAACACACAAAAAAATAAAATAATAAATAACACACTTTCATCTTTTCTGTGTTTGGGTTTAAAGATTAAGTTTCTGTTTGTTATGTGGAACTGAACTCCATCTGTCACTGCAGCAGCAGCAAGGCGACGAGGAGCTGGAGACAGTAAATGGTTAATGACTCAATTCCCCCAAACACATTTGTCATTTTGCACCAACGAACCAATACATCACGCACGACGACTTCAGTGATCCGTCATCGTGGAGCAGAGTAGGTGCCGAAGCTTTACCTGATCCCGGTGTGGGCTGTTTGCCTCCGGACGTTCCGATGCCTGCTCCGATCAGGTTCATGATCTTCTCTATCTGTGTCGGAGAAGCACAGAAACACGGGAGATTAAAAATCAACTACTAACGACGAATACAGGGGGTCCTCGAGTTACAACGGTCGCGAGTTACGTTGTTTTTGTGGTTACGACACATCTCCCATAAACTTCCTTGTTTCGGCTTAAGCGGTTTGCCCCGTAAATATGTACAGACTTCGCACGGGAACTAGTTGGTGAGCACATACGACATGGCATGTTTTCATGTATTCACTGTTTACAATAAACTGGGTGATACTTCAAACGTCACTTACTCATCAGCAGCTGCTTATTAATACACATCTATTCGTTCATTCATTTTGTACCGCTCGCGGAGGGAGCCAATCCCAGCTTACATCAGGCGAGAGGCAGGGTTCACCCTGGACAGGTCGCCAGCCTATCGCAGGGCCATAGAATACAGGGGGTCCTTGTGTTACGACAGTCGCGAGATACGTTGTTTTCGTGGTTACGACACATCTCCCGTGAACCTCCTTGTTTCGGCTTAAGCGGTTTGCCCCCGTAAATATGTACAGACACGGACACAGATGCGTTCGGGATCGTGGCGATACCGTAGGTTTATTCACAACACAGGGTCTACACGGTTGATATCAGAAATCTAAAGGAAATTCTCATTACACTCGCGATATCAACCCCGACGGTGACAAAAGGCAATTCACCATAGTAAACTCTTATTTTAGCGTGGTGTTATAGCGACATCTAGTGGCACACTGTATGCACAATGGCACAATGAATGTATGTTCCGATTTACGTCGAAATTCGGTTACGACACATTCTCAGGAACGGATCTCCGTCGTAACTCGAGGACCCCCTGTATACAATCAACGATGGATTTCGGTGTTTCACGTTTTCTCGTCCAGTCAAACAACGGCACGTAAAGGGGAGAGAAGTGCGATAAGGGTGGTGCTGGGAGTGTTGGGAAGGAAGTGGGCTCCTTTTGAAATGATGGATTACAAGCAATGGTCCGACGTGGACCGCAACCCAATGACTGACCAATACAAAACAACACAAAAACACAGCGGGCTGATGAGATGAGTGACAATCCAGAGGCCTTTGAAAGTCCAAAATGACTGAGGCCTGGAGGAAGTCCTGCAGCAGCAGATTCCGATCTGTTAGCGAGCAGTCGCTTGCCCTCTCAGACCTGTATTATTTAAGCCGCGCAGGATAAGGGCGGCGCTCGCTGCAAGGTTAAGCGAGCGCGGTGCTGCATGCGGGAGATTACGGAATGAGCTTGGAGATGAGGTGCTCGGGGCCTCGGAAAAAAAAAAAAGTTGTTTCTGACTTGCCACCGGAGCCGAGCTGCATTTTCCGGCTGTTTGTTTGCGTTGTGGCTCAATGAAGAGCGGCGCAGGTTGTGACGATGCATCTTCGCCGCCAGTTGCAGAAAGCGATTGTCACGAGCAGATAGGGGAGATAAATGAGATACGACAAGTTGTAGATTGATACAGATCAAGATCTGCCCCAATATTCCTGACCAGGTTCTTTTGGATTCTTTATTAAATCTCACTGAGGTTTCAGTATTTTAAAGAAGTTATGAATAACAGCACTGTCAGCGTTTTAGTTTACATCTCTATCTGCCTGTCGCTTCAAATGAACCAATTAGAGAATCATGGATTCTGATCTGGTTTTGTCCGGGTGACGACTTTTTTTTGTTTGCTGCTGAAACACTGGCTCATACGTTTCCCAGAATGCAGCAGGACAGTAATCGCTCCTCACTCTTTTCCATTCATTCCCTCACAGATTCACACTGCGGCGCGTCGATGAGTCTCGATTGTTCAACGCCAGCAAACGTGTGCGTCATATTTATTAATACTATAGAATAATAAAACATAGGCAATATGTCTGACGCTGCTTCGAGGACAACAGGCAGAATAAATGCACCATGTGAAAAGATACATATCAGTGGTATTTGATGTTATTTTGAAGGTTGTAACTGCGAGTGCGTGTTTAGACAGTGGTAAACAAGGCAGTCGGGAAGGATAGGGTCACCTTAAACATGACGTGCCGTGTTTAGCAAAGCGTTTATAAGTCGTTATTGAAAAGCGCGTATAAGGGCGAAAAGCTGATCCTGTTTATAACGGCGACACCGCAGTCAGGCTGATGTGATGTAATATTTAGTGTTTGAAAAAGCCCTGTGCACTTTGCTAGTGGCATCAACAGTGCAGAAAAGCCTTGATTCATTTGGAAGTCAGGCACGTGGGACGCATGGCATATGCCTGCAGCAACACAGACCTCGCATTACTGTCTGAATTAACCCAGTTACATTCTATATCACACACGCACACACACACACACACACACACACGTATGATTGAAATGCATCATATCGATGCTTATGTGCACCTCTACTATAACCTGTCACCAAAATGCTGCCTCTGAGAAAACCATCGTCATCATAGTCTCCTAATCGGACGTGTGTTATTAAAAAGGAGAAGGTCCAGTTACACAGTAAACTCAATGGTGCTCTCCAGTAAACGTCTATGAAAATCTGCTCGCACATCATTGATAACGCAGTTCAGATGCACCTGGCACGTGAGGGGACCGTATCATTAAATCTGGAGTCTGAGCAATGGCGAAAATCATGCAAATGTCTCCAGCATGTTAACGTTCCATCCTGAAGAGATTTGCATGATAATGCAGGTTGATCTGCTCCTCACTTCCTGCAAACGGCGTAATGAAAATATCCATTTTGTGTCACCTTTTTACGTCTGACTGAAAATGAAAGGGGGAAATTATTTTTGTGAGTCATGAAAGCATGACTTGACACCAGCTTTAAGCTGGGTGGCCTCCGGATATCATCACTGTCTCCCCCTAACACGCAAACCTGGTAAAAATACATCGGAAACAAGTTATTGTCTTATTGAAGAATTATTATATATATTACAGATAATTATCACGTTGTAAGTTGAAGTTACTGACAAATAAGTTGATGCTGAAATCGCTTGAATTGCAGTTTATTTGCACTTATATATATACAGGGGGTCCTCGTGTTACGACGGTCTCGAGATACGACGTTTTCGTGGTGACGACACATCTCCCATGAACTTCCTTGTTTCGGCTTAAGCGGTTTGCCCCGTAAATACGTACAGACTTCACACGGGAACTAGTTGGTGCCGGCTCTCCAACACCTCCACAGCTAGGCTACTCTGCCTTGTGTTTACTTATGTGAAATGGACGGCTGGTGGGGGGTGCAGCGGCAGTCGGTAAGGAGATGCACATGGACACAGATGCGTTCGGGATCGTGGCGATACCGTAGGTTTATTCACAACACAGGGTCTACACGGTTGATATCAGAAATCTAAAGGAAATTCTCATTACACTCGTGATCTCAACCCCTACGGTGACAAAAGGCCATTCACCATAGTAAACTCTTATTTTAGCGTGGTGTTATAGCGACATCTAGTGGCACAACTTAGTATCTACCTTACATATGAATGTATGTTCCGTCGAAATTCGGTTACGACACATTCTCAGGACAGATCTCCGTCGTAACTCGAGGACCCCCTGTATATATATACAGGGGGTCCTCGAGTTACAACTCGACGACGACCCCCTGTATATATATATATATATGTGTGTGTAAAAGGCAGCATCTTTTTTCAGGGATTTAAAGTGACAACATATTTCTGACCTAAAACAGTCAGAGACTGTGCTTGTTACATTAAGGAGCCTATATTATCCACTTATTTCCCTAGGTCACTGTGTGTCTCTACAGACTTCTTATACCTACACTCATTAGATGCATCGTTGCCCCTGAATATATATACGTGTGTGTGTGTGTGTGTGTATATATATGTGCGTGTGTATGTATGTGTGTGTGTGTGGCACTGTTCCAAGGCAGAAAATCTTAAATCCTGGAATGCTGAAGTAAAGCAGGAAACAGAATATTTTAATGTAATTAGGATTAATCTGAATTTTCCTGAGCTGCAGCTCCTTACGGTGAAAACAGAGTGAAAAAAGGGGCTTAAGTCAACGTCGTGGCACAAACCTGCAAATCGTGACTTTTTAAATATATTTGGATGCATTTACTTTTTATTAATTGTGGAAACCTAACAACTGCGTACGGTGGACACATATGTGTGTCATGGTGCCACCAACTCCTACTGTTCTGTGAATTAAGGTCACATAGAATTGGAGGAACATGCGCCTTTAATAATTTTCACACAGTCATCAAAAAAGGCAACAAGATTTCTTATTCTACTCACAATCTTTTTTCTCTGTGTGCTCTTTCTTGTCCCGTTGTCAATGGGCTTTGTGTCGTAAAGATACAGATGATGGGAGATAGTCTTATACATTGTGCTTTGGAGACACAGCGTTGTATATGAACGATGGCCGCGAGGCCAAAACAGAACAGATAAATGGAAAACCGGGGGATCATTTAAAAGATGGCTGGATATAATAAAGTAACTAAAAAGGCTCTGGCGCTGGTCTGGAAACAGGATTACTGCCTAAGTATAATTGTCAATAAAGACAGATGGGGCCAATAGCTCCGCACTGTACAAGACCCAAATCACATCATTCCACCCAGCACTGCTCCCGATTAGGACTGTTTTTCATTATTCCGACAGCACTGGAAGCCCTCGGCATAAAGAGATGACAGAGAATAGTCTGCGCGGTGAACTGTGAGGTGAAGGGAAGGTTAGAGCAGCGCCGCCGCGGCTGTGGAATACGGCTTCACATTGTTTGTGGAGGTTGGCGGAGCCCGGCTTGTCAGGCGGCGTGCTGGAATCACGGGTTAATGTCAGGAAATGTCAGATTATCATAAATTTAATTCCTCTACGTTTATTTATTTATTTATTTATTCATTCAAGAAAACCTCAGCTCTGTATGGTTTAAAAGCTGTGCGTATGATCTTCCTTTGCCAAATTTATTTATTATTATTTATAAACGACGACGTCATTAATCGGTTCGTCGACGGAAAAGAGGGATGACCTGGGAATATTTTGATCGTCAGTTCGTCACTTTGGAGATAAATAATAATAATTTACATTTGTGGTCATATGTAAACGATTATACAACCACAACTGTTCCTTCAACACAACACACCCCTGCATGTGTGTAATGAAACCATTAAGCAGCGAGTAGTGTGTGGTTCCCCGTGTTACACCTGGTGAAACACGTAACAGGCATGTGACACGTGAAACAGGACATCAAACCCCCCACCACCCCCACCCCCACCCCCACCCACACGCCACTCGCCCCCACCAGCATCCTCACTACTACTCTCATATTCATGCACCACATCTGTCTAAGCAGATCCCGGGATGTGTTCACTCTGCTGTGGCAATCGACATCAATTATACACCAGCTTTCACGTACTTTCAAATCGTACCTTTTTATCAGCTGCAATTACAAACATCAAAGGTTTTTATCTTCTTGAATTACCACCCCCCCCCCCCCCCCCCCCCCCCCCCCCCCCCCCCCCCCCCCCACCCCACCCCCGCCCACACGCCACTCGCCCCCACCAGCATCCTCACTACTACTCTCATATTCATGCACCACATCTGTCTAAGCAGATCCCGGGATGTGTTCACTCTGCTGTGGCAATCGACATCAATTATACACCAGCTTTCACGTACTTTCAAATCGTACCTTTTTATCAGCCGGAATTACAAACATCAAAGGTTTTTTATCTTCTCTGTCCCCGATTGAGTTACCAAACCATAACGTTATTTTATATCTTGATTTCAAGACGATTTTATTACAAATGTGTATCAAATTCAACTTTTAAAACTACTGATACAGACATTAACATAACAATAAGATTATTGTTATGGGTCCTTGTGTCATCTGAGACCACAACAGCAATACTAGTGTATAAATACACGCGCTGACGCACACTTTGAAAGCCTGCGTGTGTAATGATCTCGGGAATACAGCTGGGAAATGCGGGACAGACACACAAATGGAGCCACTGAAGCATCTGTAACATGTGGTTGTGTTAACCTTTGCCTTCAGAGTATTGATGTACGGACGAGGAGAAGACGTCAATCACCATAATCATATTTGCCATTTCTATGTTTAGCATGGTGCACTGCTCACTTAAATGCAAGGCTCTTATATAATGAAGTTATTTATGGTAGTGCGCGTAAAGTTAAAGGAACAATTCACCTTAAAATACATCAGTGCACAAAAATATTAGATAGAAGGTACTGAGGCAGAAAAGATACAGATAGTGGGATATTAGAAGCTGTGATTGTTGATTAAAAGATAATTAAAATTAATCAGATACATTGATAACTGATTGATATTTTTCATTATTTATTAAAATATCCAAAATAAAGCAAGTTTCTCATATACGACGATTTGCAGCTTTGTTGGCTCTTTTATATAGAAACATAGAAATGTTTTCACGGATAATCATCATTGTGTTTGTTTTGTGTTTCAGGTCAGCAGCTGGATTCTCCCTTTACTCTTTAAGGTGCGTCGGCAGTTACATATACTGTACCTCCAGAGGTCATGCACTGACATACTGTCTCCACGACGGAGTTCTACTGTTACACTTCAAACTTTCTGATCTTTTTCTGATATCTGCTTGTGTCTCACACGCACACGCCCCGTTATCTCCAACCCAAACCAACCACTCGGAATCGGTTGGAGGAGCCGATATCTGGGAGCAGCTGCAAAACAGGATGCCCTTGAGAACAGGACGCTCCACCCAACGCGGCCTGAATAAACATTTGTGTCCGAGAGCGTGTTGGCGTGGAGCGGCGAGCATGCCGGGGGAGAGATGACAAACAGAAGGGAACACGAGGCCACGTTTAAAGTTCAAGACGCAAGTGTGCGATGCGGTGACACTACACTAACCCCATGTGTAATGATGAACATCCATTACATATATGTGTGTGTGTGTGTGTGTGTGTGTATATATATATATACACGATCAGCCGGACGATGACAAAATGTCGCACGACACCGAAACCCAACCTCGTGTTCTGAGTAAGATCTTCCATTTTGAATTATTTTGATTGCGATGGAACATTTAGCACAAAACTGTTTTCGTGGCGGGACACTGTGTCGCCCATTTTGCCCACTGTGGGACTGATAATTCGCATTCGGATGTTTTGGGTCATTAATTGTAATTCATGTCAGGGTCTTTGCGGTGCGGCGCTGGAGCCAGAGGAGAGCGGGAGGAGACAGCGGAGACGTGGGTCGGCCTATGAGACGTGGACTGATCGGATGTGGACCGACAGCACGAGTCCAATTAGGCTTAGATGCCGGGGCTGCTGCAGGGGGGTCGCCCGCAGGCGTTTTCCACCGACAGCCTGGGTGAAGTTACTCCATCACCACATCTCAACGCTCTTATACTGCCACCTCTGCTCCCCTTCCTTCCTTCCTTCCTTCCTTCCTTCCTTCCTTCCCACACCCATTCACATTTCTTCCTTTCCTCATCCTGTGTCTCGCTTTCTCTCTCTTTTGAGGAACGTCAAACCCCCCCCCCCCCCCCCCCCCCCCCCCCCTCCCCCCCCCCCGGCCCCTCCCACCACCACTGGTTTCCCATCCCCAGAGTGTGCGTATTACCTCATCCCACTCAGAGGCAAAGGACGGCATCCGCTTCGTGGACGCCTGCCCACAGCTGCAGTTCGACACCGACCCACTGCGGCCGGCCAGACCTCCGTCCTCCTCCGCGAGCGGTGACGCCAACAGGTCAGAGTCCGACTTGGACAAGCTTCGAATCAGCCGCAGCTCTGTCGGTCTGGCTGAGGCCGTTGCACCTGACGCAGGTTCAGCTGCAACAGTTCTCGAGTCCTTTGGGTTCCAGATCATCTTGGAGGAGCTTGCGTCCGGTGTGTTCTGTGCCATTGTTTTTGGAGCAGCTCTGGGTTCCGTTTGGTCCAGAGTCAGATTGAGGGTCTCTGTGGAGCTTTAAAGACCCTCAGTCAACAGAAAGAAAGAGACTTGTCACACATAAGAGCTGTGGACTGGATCTGCCAAACGACTCCAACTCATACAGAGTGTAGAGCTGTTGTGCACAAAAACACAAAGGTCCACCCACTACTCATATCCTGTTGCCCTCCTCCCAGTGCATGGCTGCCCCAAAGACCCCCCCACCCCCACCCCACCCTCATCCACTCAACTTTTCTCATTGCTTCATCATGTAGTTCCTGAGAGAGAATATTCCCATTGGGAGATCAAACAAGACAAAGACTGAGGTACATATCCATCAGCATCTACACAGTGAGTCTGAGTGAAATCAGAAACAAAACAAAAGCAGCAAAGTAAAGGAACAAACGAAAAACTCCTCATCCCGGCATCATCGTACCTTCCGATGTATTCAGCCACTGGTTCCTGCCCTGCTCGCGTTTCTGTGTCCGTCCAGTTCCGAGGTTGTTTCCAGACTCTTCGTCCCACAGTAAGGACCAGAGGACGGGAGGATCCCAAAGCCTGGACTCATTCAGACTGACAGCTGGGGTAATCAGGTTACTGACTCACTGGGTGGCTGCTCCATTTTATAGGCGGGAGAGATGGTGAGAGGTGTGGGGGTCTGAGTGTGTGTTTGTGAGTCGGGCTTAGTTTTGTTTTTGTTGGTGGAAACAGAACTTATACAACCCCTATTAAACGTATTAACAGCAAACACATCCTAACTTTATCAGTTATCTGAACTGTGGCAGAGGATTCTGTATATTCCTAGAAGAGTCTCATTTTTCTGCGACTAATTTGCTATGTTTATATATAATTGACCAAGCAGCCAATCAGTGTTTTTGTGGAACACTGAGTTCTTTGACTTACAGGTGATGTGTGAACTCCAGATGTGCAGACGTTTGGAGAAACATCAAGATTTGTCTGTCGGTATATGGGAGTGTATGTGTATATATATATATATAAATATATATATTTATATATATATATATAAGATCTCACACGCTCTGCGTTATTCATGATTCTTCTGTGGGGGATGTGATGCTGACAAAAGAGTCTCTTGTGAGGGGCATCCTTAGTATTCACAGGCACCAGGGCCCTGCACAACGTGGCTCTGTGCCCTCCGTCGGCCATGTTGCCTGCGTGCTCGCCGCTCCCCTATGGGCAGCACTGGTGCGTGCATGACAGAAAAGATAACATTCCTTCACACAGTCACATACTGCTTAGCCCAGCAATAACAAAAACCACCTTTCATGACTCACGTTTTGTACAAATTGTACAATTCTAACACTGTCCGTGACTGTGATGGAGATGAAAGTGTTGGAGATCTTCTGCACGGCGTTAAGCGACGCAGGCTGCGGATTTCGCCGCGTTTCAGGATAACGACGTCGTCATGCCATATTAGTGCGACTAAAATAAAACCTGCGTCCCCCTCCTTCAGCAGGCTGCTGAGCCTGGGGCCAAAGACAGCTGTGACTCATGAGCACTCCTCTCTGACAAAGACATGCACACGGTGCGAGTCACAGAGAGGTAGCTGCACACACTGTTTCTTGTGCAAGTGTGTGTGTGTGTGTGCATGCTCCTAAGTGGTTTGTGCATCCCAACACATTGTGTGTGTTTGTGACATTTCTTTACACTTGCTGCATGTGTCCCCAGGTCCCCGACTGACATTTTTAGTTTCGCTGTTTTACAGACACATATTTCTGTGTGTTGGTTTTTAGGGTTTAAGTCTGAGCTGCCATATAAGTTGGTGTGGAATCACCGTGGTCCCCAGAGGAAAATCCCGCTGATCCCCTGACACAGAGCCAAGAACTCCACATGGTTGTGGTTTGGGACGTAACGTCATGACAAATATGGTACCTGAATTGGACGACACATTCGTGTTCCCCTGAGGATAAACTGTAGATTCCCAATCTACATAAAGTCATTCTCTAATGGAAGGTGGGTGTTTAAAACTCGTTTAAACACCTACTGGTCTTTTAGTAACTATGTTTAACACAATAAAAGATTGTTGTACGCTTTATTTTGAAAGGTACAGGATAAGACGGCAGACGATCTGAACGTTATGTTCAGATATGTGTGTTGGACATGTGTTGCAGCACTGATGTAAGGGAATACTCATTGTTTTCTGTCACACCGAGTGGCGTCACGTGCCACAAAAACTGCTGCTGGCCACATGAGGATAAAGATGAGTTTAACAGATAATTTCCAACATGCCGGAAAGATGGGAATCAAGGTGCACCGTGATGATCCTGATCATGTGTGTGCAGGAGGGACGTGTCTCTTTTGTTCGTGTGCGCCTGAGCTTATGTGCGTGTGTATGCACACAGGGGGGAACTGTTTGTGTTGGCGCCAGAGCTTCCTGCACTGTGGTGCGTTCAGTGAAAACAATGCACGGCTCCATGTTGTGGAATTTCCGAGTTATGGGTGGGGCTCGACAGCTTCAACAAATTCCTTGTTTTATTGTGGTTGGCCCAGAATTAAAATGCAACAACAACAACAACAACAATAACAACAACAACAACAACAATAATAATAATAACAATAACAATAATAATAACGATAATAATAATGATAATAACAATAATAATGATAGTAATAGTGATAATAATAATGCTCTATTTAATCTAATGTGAAACTATGCATCTCGTCCTATAGAAGATGTGTGTGTGTGGGGGGGGGGGCAAAGGGAATAGTAGCTCAGGAGGAGCATGGTCATGAATCCACAGATAATGCTGATGGTTCACAGTCAGGTCACTTTTAATGGAACACCTCCGTAGCAGCTGCCCTTGACACCCTCCATATCCACAGTCCTAGAGATGGCTGTTTTAACGATGCTTGTGATATTGGTGGTCATTAATCAGTCAGACTCGCTCGATATATCCGGCCTATAGGAGACTGATGGTTACTGACCGTCAGTCCGCAGCACGTTTCCAGGAAGCTGCAGCTGAGGGCCAGTCGTGTGGCGTTTGCACAAACCCACTGGTTGAAGAGAGAGGGAAGTGTTCCTGCGAGCACGTAGCTCGGCCCTGTTGCACAAACCCTCTCCTTTATGTGCGAGCGCTTATTGCTGAGGCTGGATCCGCCTCCATCTTTAGACACTGCACCAAAGGCTTTTAGCCTCTTTAACTTTTCTACATCAAAGAATTTTGAGAAAGGAAGAATCGTTTCCCTCTTTAAAAATAGACTCTGCTCTTCGCCGACCCCTGTGCAGCATGTTTCTAAAAGCCGTTTCACTTGTTGCCAGAATAAAAGGCGTCATTCTGGTATTCAGGCCCAGCTCTCTGGTATGACTGTATCAGCTTTACAAGGGGACGTTACACTATTATTATTATCATTATCATTATTATCATTAGTGTGAATGCATCAAAAAATCCAGCTCCTTCAGGAAATGGGTGGTATTACTTTTCTCACTGCAACACCACATACTTTTTACAGAAAACATTATTTTGTATAATATTTCTGCCCATTGGAAATACATGGGAGTTAAGTTTCAGTCTCATATTTTCTATCACTAGATGGCAGCATTGGAGCATTACAGAAAAAATTATCCTCGCGCTAGCTCGAGCTAGCATTAGGGACGTCTCTGCATTAGCAATGCCTGTGACACATTTTACACTGTAATTTATAATTCTCCTGATTATAATAGCATAGCTAACGTGTGCTAGCTCGTGCTAACATTGGGGACATCTGTGACGCAATTTGCACGGTTATTTATCATTCTGCTGATTATAAGAACCTAGCTAGCTCGCGGTAGCATTAGCATGCTACCAGGGGATGCTACTCTGTCCAACATAGATAAGACCTGCTACTGCCACCTGCAGTAGTGGAAGATATATAACAACCCACTGTAATACAGTGAGACAGCAGACCTTTTGCTGTCTTTAGCTCCTGTTTTCTGTTTGTTCAGCAGAGTTTTGTGTTGTGTCAGCACAGCTTTCAGCATTCACACGCATTTTCTTCAGAAAATGCACTTTTTCTAGTTATTGTTGTTGTTGTTGTTAATGTTGTAGATTGGATCCAGCAAATTTTAAGAAAATGTTGTTCATTATTTTTTGTGAGTCTGGAAATGACCTTAACAATGTTATCACTTTATTGGCAAAGAAAGAATAATTCAGCAGATTCTCATCAGATGAATGGAAAAGAACACACAAGAGACGCAGGCAGTTGTTTCACTTTGTTAAAGACATGAATTTTATTTCATTTCTAACAGGAGCCGAATCCTTATTTGAAATGAATGAATGGAAACGCATTTTTATTACCGCACAAAATTTAAGTGCAAAGACAACTGAATGCAGTTAAACAGCAAAGCAGAAGTACAAAAAGCAGACAGGCGTAATACACACATGCATATGCATTTGCAGTGACGGAGTGGTCAGTCAACGTGGAGCAGTTACCTTTACTGTGCCCGTGAGATGATATTGTTAACTTAAGTAGTAATTTATTGGGTTTTACAGGACTTGCCATCTGTCACACAAGATTTAAAGAAGCATTAGCAGCTTCGGCGGCTGTTAAATTAGCCTCAGTCGTTTCTTTTTTTTTCAAGAGTCATCTTTAATTTACTGGAACAGTAAGTTAACCTTCAGACAGGAGGTACAAACTATTTGGAGGTTGCTTTGTCATAGAAAACAGGAAACCGTAGGTCAAAGCATAAAACGCAACAAAGAAAGAAGGGAATGGTTCAGTTTAATAAGTTAAAGTTAAAAAAAAATCTTTGTGATGGCACAGGTTGTGGACAGTGGAGGCAGCAATTTGCAGCTCCTCTTCTATGCATGTATGGATAAGTGCCATATGTTAGAGTTGATGAGGACACTGATAAAAAATTCAAGTGCGAGTCCTTTACTTGGAGGTGAGGTTACATGAAAGATTTATCAATATGTTCCAAATTTAGACTTTTAGATTTGGGGGAAAACAAAAAGACAGAAGGGATAAACAGTTTCATCCAAGTGCTGGTTCGTCAAGTTTGACTTTGTAATGATGATAGATGGTGTTATATATACATACAACACCATCACTTTGTTATTACAGAGTTCATATTCTTCTTTATGAAACGTAAACATCACCCCTTACCAATATACTTTGGTCTTTAAAACCTTTTGGCTTTGAAAAAAAACAGGATAAGCTTAATTTCTTGTGTAAAAAGTGCGGTACGATTACAGCTATTGTTATTAGCTGAGATTTCCTTATTTGTATTTTGAGAATTCAGGAAAAAGATAAATAAGGAGGATTCTGCTTTTGGAGTCATAACTGACATAAACATAAATATTTATTTATAATATTTGTTTTGTTTTTTTTTTAAATTGCATTAACATCAAACCATTAAAGTCTTGTATGTACCATCAATACATTAAAATAGTAAAGAAATAGTAAAGGAGTAAATCTTTGTCTGTCCTTTTGACTTCACGTAACTCAGCTGTGAAATGCAAAAATACGTCAGGATGCAAATGCTGACAGATGAATATTTAACATGGTTATTTATAAAACATGGCGCCGCACGAGGCAGCAAGGCAGGTGAAGGAGAATCACTGTCAGCGTCCTCAGAGCGTTACAGCTGGCCGCTGCCACACGGCCCAACTCTATTTACACTTAAGTAGGACGGCTAACAGTGTTACGCATAGGCTGTGTGTAGTGGAGTGAGGCCATTCCAGTGCACCACACTGTGTCGGTCCTGGAGGGGGTCGGAATAATAACCCCGTCTTTATTCCCAGTCACATAAAAGGCACCGACTAATCAAATTAGCCCTGATTAAACCACAGCTGATGTGATTCCCACACTAACGAGTCAGCATCTCAGCGAGGTCAGACATCCATTTGTGCTATAGAAGAAAGACACTAATGGGTTTTTTTTTAACGTCAAGCAAAATGTGCAAAAAAATGTGAACGTGCACGTGAAGCTTAAACATCTGCCGTTATGTTAATCTCGTCTTCATCTTGGCTTTGCTTTTCACAGACACTGTGGTGGACTACATCTGGATCGGCCCGCAGGCCCATTGGCGCCCCCGCTGGCCAGCACAACCCCAGTCTGAAAGAAGCACACTCAAGACGCTCTCCCTGAGGCCAAGGAAAATGGATATTGATCTGGAGCCATGACTAAATGGATTAAATTACAGGGTGGTGTAGCAGGGGCACCTCGGAGGGAGGAGGAGGAGGAGGAGGAGCAGAGATGGAGGGGAGAAGACAAAAGGGAGGTGGAGAGGGAGACATGGGAGACATCGAAACAGTCTATGAAAACCTTTGCCTTGCAAACTGCTCCCTCTCTCTCTCTCTGTGTGTGTGTGTGTGATTCTTGGATCAATGGCCCATCCAGCAGCACGGTGCAGTCCTTGCCTGCATGGCTGACTCCTCACCATCCTCCTTCCTCTCTCCATACAGTCACGGGCCAATTGGCTTTGGAGGAACTGTCAGTCAGGGGATTATCATTTCTCATTCAGCCACGGCTGCTGAGTGTTAAGAATGCAAAATGCATGCTGGGAGCGGAAGACGACGCGTCGCCATGAATACAGAGCCCAGAACGATCCATCAGATCATTAGTCCGGGAGGATGTAGGCCGGTTGTCAATCGCAGTCAAAGTGGTTTGGTGTAAACAGCTAATCGATCAGCAGTCCGGCCTGAGCTTCTCTCTGTTTGGGCCCCTGTTGGACTGAGTGTGGGGGCCAGTAGTGCACAGAATGGCTACGTGAGAGTCTGAGAGTTGATATTCAGGACATTAGTTCCTTCACGTGTATGAGAGGAATGTCAAAGAGGCGAGTATGAACTGTACTGTCAGGAATGAGAAAGCCAGTAACTTCAATAACAATTTTGTATTTTATAGGTTGCCAGATTTGTTAAATGTCTATATTTATGATTTACTGGCAAAGTTGCATGAAAGGACAAACAGCTGGAGTGGAAAAGACGTTGCATCAGAGAAAAGACGACCGGGGGCGTCCTGAAGCAGATGGTGTGCGCCCCCCACGGAGCCCTGTACAAGACATCATCATGTCAGACTGGGATAGAATCAAGAGACAGAGACACAACAGGACACAGAGGACTGAGGTAACTGTTGTCTTCGAGCCAAAGGGTGGACAAACATAATATTGTTTAGATTTTTTTTTTGTTTGTTGACTGCACTTTATGTAAAGTTAAATGACAAATCAATGAATGACATTTTAGATGAATCCTTCATTTGTTATTAGTGATCAAAACATAAATAACAAACCTCCAAGCTTTACTTTCTGTATCAGACCAGAGGTCAAACAGCCTGACTGACAGCTACTGAAAGTGATGGGATTCAGTGCTGTGGCCCTCAGGGCTAAATCAGCTGGGATGGAGAGCTGGATCGTCAGTACGTAAATTGAAGCATATGTTATTGCCCCAAACTAATTTGTTCCCTCTTTGTTCCCTAGTAATTTTCCTAAACCATCACGCCACAGAAATGTCCTCAGGAAGCATGACATATAAAGAAACAGCACAATCCATGGAAGCACATAATTGCACATCATTCCACTGGTCTTGGTCCTAATTGCACAGCATTACGACTCTCTAGCTCCATCTGTTGAGACGTCCTCATAATGATTGGCAGACGTTTGTGATTACTGCTGCAGAAGTTATGACCCCGCTGGAGAAAAAGCGAATTAATACGACACAAATGTCAGCTGAGATAACGATTCACTAACGGCCACACATTCTTCTGTAACAGCTGTACGTCTTCAAACACGCTTCGCTGCGTGAACTAATGAGGGCTGGGTCAAGCTTCTCATTTGTCCAGTGAAACAATATCTTAAACATCCATCTGTCTTACCAGCTTGTAATATCCAGGCTCTCTGGAGGGTGATGCTTCAGGTGTACTCTCTATGTGTGTGTGTGTGTGTGATCACCAGTCTGTCACAGGACAAATGCATTCACACCTTCAGGGAGACAGAGCATGCTGGGTCCACTTAATGACGTGAAAACCTAAGGTAGCACTGCTGGGTTCACACCCACACACACACTTTACTGTCCAGAATCACTGTTAACCTTAAATCATCAAACTTAACTTTGGCGATTTAGATCTTGAATTGATCTTATTTTTGCCTCAGTCAGGCAAAAATAAGAGCTTGATATTTTCAGAATGTTAAAAAAACAAGAATATATCAGTGACAATCACACAATAATGGTGTAAAAATTATGAATCAGACTAGAATGCACAACCTGTGCGTATCCAGATTCAGCAGATGCTCCGGCCATCCACAAAATGTCATGGAAATTAGTTTAGCAGTTTTAGATTTACCCTGACAGTCTGACAAACTCATGTCAAAGAAGCAGGGCCTCCTTGGTGATAATGAGCTTTGCAAATATGGACAACAATCTGCAACAAGTTTCGAAATCACCTTTTTATTTCTCAATGCAGTGAAATACAGCAAAAACATTTAAAACCTAAAACAAAGTAAAAATAGAGCAACAAATAAAACGTATTCAAAATGTTCTTCCAATGTATGCGAGTTGAGCTGAGCGAGACATTTTGATACTTAATTCAATCTGGGTCTGAAATGATTTTCTTATTAGGTGAGTAGAAATAAATACCATGTAGTAATTATTTTAAAAAAAAATAAAATCACACAATTACTTCAGGTGCTGCGGGTTTGATGCAGAAGAGATTGTATGTTTGAGGATTCAAAACAAAACAACAAATCAACAAAACCCAAGTGTTAAACCCAGTGTCCTCGCTAGCCTGTGTCTGATGATGGCAACAAAGATCAGAGAAAAGTCCACTTATTTTTATCTGTCTGGGCGCATTGTGCCTGGCCTGACTGGCATCATCATCGGTCGAGGGTGGCGCATCATGTGTGGTGGTCCCGGCATCATTTGCATAGGCCCTCCCATCGGTGGCCTCATGCCTCCTGAAAGTGACAGTGAAGGAATTCAAAGCTGAGATGTACAGATACTGATCACTTTTTTTTTATATTTAAGTAATTTTGTCTTTAAGCTCCACAGCAAAGGTTCCAGCAAATTACTACCCCATGAGTGAGAACATTTTGGGGGGGGGGGGGGGGGGGTGTGAATAATGTGGTGGAGGCCCCATCATAGGCATCATTGGAGGACCTCCCATAGGAGGAGTAGGTAGCATGCCTGGGCGAGGAGGTCCACCTGTTTTCACAAACATCAAATATCCAAACATTATGTACCTTTAATCCGATTCGTGTACATTACAGTAAATTACATTTTAACATGGGGGGTAATTGGCTTTTACCATGAACTGAATATTTTAGTATGAAGTTAACAATAAGAAGCCAGTGTCCATGTCACAGGAGATGACATCACTGCAGAAATGAATGACCACTGACTCACTCACCTGGAGGGGGACCACCAGGGAATGGTGTGGGAGGGATCTTTCCTTGTTGAAACGCAGCAGCTGTTGATATGAAAGATAACACATTAACACACAAAAAAAACCCCAAATACTGAAAAGAAGCAAGGTCTACAATTATCTAACTTTAAGTTCCTTTTTTTTTTTTTTTTTAGCAAAGGAGAGTTTAGTCTTTAAGTAACATATTTCTCCACGGTGGATAATTCTACTCCCCGGCATATAATTGGCTTTGCATCCCTTATATAGATTAGTGGTTTGTAATCTCAGAGTGGGCCAAAGTAAGGTAATGTGCAAAATCACAATTTACACAATTTAAGTAGGGAACGTGGACAGTGTCACCTACATCACAATGTTTGTATATCCATAAATGAGTGTTCTGAGGACTTAGGACTTCACGTTTCGCTCAGCTAATTGAGGCAACCGCTTGCTTACTTGTTTTATCAATCAGGCTCTGAGCCTGCTCCTCCATCCATTTCTGGTAGTAATCTTTGACGTTTTCTTTGTGTTTCCTGCCACTGCAGTGGGTCTTCCTCACCGACGGCTACAAGGGAAACAGGACACATTTGTGGATGCTTTACAGGATTCGACCTCAGCAGAGCAAAGACACTTGTGTTGGTTAATGCAAACACAACTTACAGAATCGTGTGTAAGGTAGGTGTCGCAGTAATCACAGTAAAACCTGTAGAAAGGTGAAAATTTAGATACACATTCATTTCAACACATATTTCATTGGTTTGGCAAAGTAACATGGTAAAAACAAATGTAACATCCTATGAAAACTCAACAACAGCTGCAGTTTATTTATCGACTTGTAAACAATACGTCGATAACAGCTTTCCCATCGGAACCAAACCACTGTACCCGTTTCAACACTAACAGTGTAACCGAAGTGAAGGTACCATTGCTACATTCTGCTGCATTAAATCTAGTTCTTAGATTACGGCCTCCAGCACACGTGGGTGCATTTAACCTCGATTTATGAATGTTTTGTTAATTAATAACAGTCGACGTGGTTTCGTCTTTCAGTGAAAAAATTATCTAATGTCACGACGGTGTATCTGCCTCTTTTTGCTAATGAATCGAGGTTCACCCCTGCAGCACATAGACAGAGCCCCAACAAAGCTCGAAACAAATCCGTCTGATTCCTTCGTTTTCAAAGTTTATTCACCACAATTCTTTTACTTTCTACAAAATGTCATTGATATATCTGCTCGTTAGGAGATGAAAAACAGAGATTACACAGAAAAGAATGAAATAATGTTTGAACTTACTTCGGCATTTTTTTCGAGGCTAACTCCGTCGAGAGCGCGGTTCCGGTGTTACAAATAAAAGTTCCTACCGGATATAAGACTTGCCCGATGTTAGTTCCGCTTTGTAGTAGCGCTGTAGCTGAAAATATAAACAATGCTAAAATACTCCTTATGTGGCGGATTGGACTCTTAAAATATTATTATTACTAGTTGTGTTATTATGAACAACACAATGAATTGCAAAAGACTATCATTGTGGTCATTATTCATTCATATTAACCACTGCCTACAGACGCTCTATAAATTAACCGATGTAAAAAGAACTACACTATTACACCCTGAAGTGTAAATGAAGGCGTAATATAGCAGAAAGTTAAAATACTCATTGTTTAGGATCATTGCACGAGGCGAGGACAACAAACAAAAAGCACACAGAACACAACCGCCAAAACACTAAACGACCAAAAAACACATACAATGACTACACTGTCATTTGACTTTGGGGTCTTGTTCCTAATGTTGTAAGAAGTTGGATATTGTTTACATGTCTGCGTCAATGTTACGATCCTTTCATCATCTGTATTAGGCTCGTGACATTTCCGGTTCTGGTCTTTAAAACGCGCAGCTTGCCTTTGATCGTTGACCCAATGAAAAGGTGCCTGCAAATAGCAACAGATGACGTCGACGCCCGTGACGTGATTGGCGGAGGTTGACGCGCGGGCTGTTGCATCTTCCCCTCCGGCCGTGCCATGCGCACTGACGCGTGTTGTTGTTAAGCTTGTTGTTATGGCTGGAGCTGGAGCAGGCCTCTAAACCGAGAGAGGACCCCTCCCCGTCTCCGCCGCGGGACACCCGCCACCCATGGAGGGCATGGACATGGACGTGGACGCTGAACTCACCCAGAGGTTCAGCTGTATGGGCACCACGGACAAGGACGTCCTCATTTCGGAGTTTCAGAGGCTGCTCGGCTTCCAGCTCAACCCGGCCGGCTGCGCCTTCTTCCTGGACATGACCAACTGGTAAGTGCGGGGATGCGAGGGGCCTGTTTTGGGGGACACCGACGTGAAGCTAACCTAGCGGGTTAATTAGCCAGTTAGCACACGTTAAAACGCCATAAAGCCATAAACATGCACACAAAGTTAGCGTTGTCCAAAGCCGAGAGGACGCGAGCAACGCTAGCTAACTCGTAGCCATCGTTTCATGGGCAAACGAAAGTGAATCGTTAAAGTTTGTCCTGGTTTCAGAGTTTTATTCAGGTGAGGTACCTGTAAGAGAAAGTTAGCTAGCTAACTTCACATGCTAATTTAGGCGCAGGGAAGTCTCGGTGCAGATTATCTGCCGTATTACATAATAGTGTTGAGAGCTAGCGCAACCGTGCTCTCCCGGAAAACACAGCTCAAGTCAGTCACTTCACTTCACGTTAGCCTGGTGACGTAACCAGTCGTGATCACCGACAATCATCAGCTGACAACAAGTGGTTCCAGTGATCAACTGTTACTGATCCACAATGGAGCGGCTTTCGACCCTTAACGGTCGAAATCCACCTAAAACACAATTCTTAAGAGAAATGTTGTCACACTGGAAATGTGACATTGTCAGGTGAGAGGTGTCCTCCTCAGATTTGAGTCCCACTCCACTGATGAGCTAAATGAGCTGTTTATGTATCAGGATTATTGTAAGGGAAATAAGCAAAAACATGGTTATGACTCATTAGCTGCACCTGTGAAGACTTTTATGTCCAATGTTCTATACATTGAACAGAGAATCACTCACACACAACAAAGATAAGATAATTATGTGATTATAGAGTATATATTATATGATAGATTTGGGGTGGATTTTCTTTTAAACTTTTGACTGAGTTTTTTTTTTTCTGACACAGCTAGTAACTTGTCATTTGTATTTGTAACATCAAATCACCAGGATCTTGTTGCTACATGTACTTGGGCTATGTCAGCTCTCAGTAACATCCTATATGTTTTCTGTTCCAACAGGAACCTCCAGGCTGCTATTGGTGCATATTATGACTTTGAGAGTCCCAGCATCAACACGCCGTCAATGTCCTTTGTTGAGGACGTGACAATTGGGGAAGGAGAGTCTGTTCCTCCAGATACACCTTTCGTAAAAACCTGGAGGATACAAAACACAGGTATGAAACAAGTCAAGCCTTTAGCTTATACAGCCAGTCTTTCTGATTCTCACTCTCTCTCTCTGCGCTATAATATGCACAATGATGCTGTTTTGTTGTTGTTGGATTGTGCCCATCTTGTATGTTGCAGGTGCAGAAGCATGGCCCCCGGGGGTTTGTCTCAAATACATTGGTGGAGATCAGTTTGGGCATGTAAACACAGTTATGGTGAAGTCTCTAGACCCCCTGGAGATATCAGATGTGAGTGTACAGATGCACAGTCCTACAATGCCTGGCATGTACCAGGGTCAGTGGAGAATGTGTACGGCCAGCGGGTTATTCTACGGAGGTAGGAAACCATGATTGATTAGTTTAATTTCTAATGAGGCAGTTTATTAGGGCAATGTTTTCCCCTTTCTTTTAAACCGTGAGTTTAGTTTTTCCCAAGTTTGTCAGATGTATTCACACCTCAATTTTGAATTCCCTGAATTGATATTTCTGTTTCCAATTTTCAAAAAAATATAAAACAATGATATAAAATAATTTTTAAAAATTTGTTTTCGTCATCCTGTGCCATTTTAGAGACTTTTTTATTGTATTTTCATTCCATGTTTGTTCACGTCACTTTTTTCACAGATGTAATTTGGGTGATTCTTAGTGTAGAAGTTGGAGGTCTTCTTGGCGTGACCCAGCAGCTGTCGTCCTTTGAGACGGAATTCAACACCCAACCCCAACGCAGCGTGCAGGGAAACTTCAACCCCTTCGCCTCACCGCAGAAGAACAAGCAAGACTTCACCGACAACAGCTTTAGAGATCCTGGTGGGTCCTCTGAACGCACAGAAGAGCCAATCCAGCAAGATCAAAATGGACTGTCTCATAATGCTGTAAATAGGGCCTCAAATGGACTCCAGACCAATCTTTCTGTTGTGACTGACGGTCAGGTATGTATGCTATAAATTAAAAATGTTATCCTCTACAAACTGTTCTCTGCATAATGTATTGGATTGCATTTTCTATATTGGATGACAAACATAAATTATTAAAGGATTTTTAATCCATTCGTTTTGTACAGCCATACTGTTGTGATACATAATGTGAATCCTGTAGAGCTGATCCCATATGATTTCCGTTCAGATGTTTAAAAAATGTCTTATAGAGATTTGTTGTTGTGCTGCAAATTAGAGTAAGAGAGGTTCATCCTCGACAAAGCAGTAAGTCTGCCCATTACATTGAATGAATGTTTTGGCGGAGTCAGTTTCAGTTGGACTTTACATAGAGCACATTGCATCTGGTTAACAGTGACAAAAGTGGCATGGGCTTCAGTTTCCCTCTTTATTCTCACAAAATAAATGGGATTGATGCAAGGCCTGTTTCGTTCTCTCGAAACCCTGCTCGTGACATGGCCCAGACAGAGATTATATTGAATACTTTGGTATTAATAGTTGTGATCCCAGATGAACTTTGCAGGGCCGTGGTGATATCTCAATCAATGTCTTGGGATAATGTTTACTTGTCTATTTCCTGTTAGCCATGTGAGAGATTAACACAACCCCATCACTGGCTAAGTCTGACAACAAAACTTTGATTAAAACTACAGTGAGGTATCCATTTACACAGTGAAGCAGGTTTTGCTTGTAGTAACCACTCTTCATATTAATACTGGCTTCGAGTAGTTTTGTTCTTCATCAGTTTTATCAGATTAATCAGTGAGGACTCTGTCAACGTTAGTGTGTTCTAAGTACAAAAGCCCTGTAGTGAAATAAGTTATAGAATTGCTCTGATTAACTTAAATGACTAAAGTCAGGTTTTAGGAGTACATGACTGTTGTTTTCATGGAGAGTTATTGTTATTATTTGCCCGTAATTGTTGCCGTTTCTAATGATTTTTTTTTTTTTTACCATTACAGCAAAAATCATGCTTCTGCTGTAGCTATAGAATAACATTGTTTCAACTATTATTTGAGGTGACATGTTCTCTGACCACCACATGAGCTTTGGTACTTCTTAGCGGTACAGTGTTGGATTAGTTGTAAAACCCAGAATTCTGCTTTCTGCTGAAGTTCTTTACCACCCCAACCCTCCCGCCCTCAGCCACCCGGATCCTACAGGTGTGGCCATTTAATTGTTATTCAGTAGTTACATCTCGTAGCCTCTCTATGGTGGTTGAACTGGTCTGTTTAGAAGCACTGTACATTGTTAACCAGCCAGGCCATTTAGATGAGTAATTAATTTAAAGGGACATAGACTGAGCTGCCTCCTACAGGTACAACAGGTTTTCACGGTGCCCAGAAACTGATGAAATAGCAGCACAGTTTTAACACACATAACCCACTGTACCTTTTCCACATGCATCCCCAGTGTTGTAATTAACTGTAACTTTCTCTCAATTTTTTCCAGGATATTCATGGACCCTATCCATTTGGACAAAGCTAGAATGACAGAAAGACCCCCCCACCCCACCCCCTTCGTGGTGGATGATGAGCTGGACATGCTGGGTGTCATTAATGTAAAGGAGGTTGAGGAGGAGGGGGTGGACAGTTGTTTTATATTGACTCATGACAACCCTCTACCCAGCTCGTGGCCCTTTCCACAGAAACACGGATTACAGTGAGGTGATGGATTACATCAGTGAAACATCCCGCCTGACTGATCAACCCCTGGAGTCGCATGTGTGAATGCTTCATTTAGTGCTATAAACCATTAAAGATAGAAACACACAATGTTTTTTATTTTATTTACACTGTAGAACACAGCTAATTCATGGAAAACCAACTCTAAATAATTTAAATATAAGTTTGAGTTCGCAGGGAAAACTGCTTACTTTATTTCTTCTGGGTTCCTACACCGATCTAAAATGTTTAAAAAAACATCATAATATAAGTAACTGTGAGGCGGCCTTTGTGAGATGTAGGTCTTATACGGGGAAGGGGGGACGTGTGGGGAGCATCTGCAAACTCCTAGATGACAGCCTTACACAATTTTCACACACATCTGATAATTCACAGGGGATGTTTAACACCTCGTACAACAATGCCAAGTTTGAGATTTGACTACACAGCATACCTGTTTTGGAAGCATTCACACAATCAGTCAACAACAAATAGA
This sequence comes from Trinectes maculatus, assembly GCA_016785345.1. NCBI lineage: Eukaryota > Metazoa > Chordata > Actinopteri > Pleuronectiformes > Achiridae > Trinectes > Trinectes maculatus. The sequence continues at coordinate 111,638 of JAFBJQ010000923.1, forward strand.
TGACCTGATTGTGAATGTGCCACTTTAACTATTAAATTTGGGTTTAATCACCCTGAATGGCTGACGTAAGGCGTTCATATTGGTTGTCCTACACGTTATTATCAAGTGCCAAGTGAAAGAGTCGGAGCTGTTAGAAACGTTATGAACTTTTCAGTTGTGATTGCATTGTCGTTACTGATCTAAGTGCGATGGCAGCAGAGACCCTGGTGTGACCTGCTGTAACAGGTCCGTTGTTGTGGTGTCTGGATGTGTTGTTGCTGGAATTTTTCTTTGGCATCTTCATCAGTCTGATACGTTTACAGGCTTTAGTTTCTTCATCCAGTCTCACAGAGGTTCACAAAGCTTGCGATCGAGTCCTAAAACAATGAACAATTTTCTTTCCCCACAGAAAAACTGATCTTTGATAGCTTTTAAGTCATATTTAGATAGTGATATTTGAAAATATGTCACAACTTCACAACAAGGAGCCCAGGCTATTAAAAAAATCCATCCCTATCGTGTGCAACCACTAATTTTATCAATATCATTTTAGACATTTAAAGACACGGGCAAATTCCTGAAACTTTTGCACTCAAAACATGGACGATGCCTGTGTAGGAGCTCCATTTCCTCCAAAGATGAATTCCAGAGAACCAAGACACTACTAATCCGTGTTGTCGTGAAACAACACAGTCTACGGGTGCTTGATTAAGACTGCAAGGGACAATGTATGTTGTTGTTTCTTTTTTTTTTAAAGGCTGGGTTTTCGCTTTAAATAGATGCTGTAGTGCAAAAGGATGCACGTGAGTTTGAGACGTGAGGAAGAGTTGAAAAAGCCATCAGATCCATTTTGCCTGTTGTGTGACTGTTGTGTCTGAGTCCATGTCTACAGTATGTGTACTAAACGCCTCTGTGTACACGTATGTTTTTTGTCTTTGGGTTTAACTGATGTAAGGATGGTGTACACTATCTGGGCAGAGGATGATCGCTTTTCTCACACACATGTCTGTATTCGTAAAGAGCTTGGCAAAGTGTGTGCTTGATAAGTGTTGTAGAGCGACTCTGCACCGTTTGGATGAAGTGACTTAAACTAGTTCTGTGTTTGATGTCACGTTGTGGATGCAAAAATCCCATTAAAAACCAGCAGGTGGTGCTAAGAAATCAACTGACCAACCTGTCTGTGATGATCTTTTATCTACTGAAGGCAACTGGTCTTGGTTGTAGCTACTTTCACTTCTCACCCAAGATGTTTCTTCAGCCCTGTATAACTTATTGTCCAGGCCAATAACTTTCTTACATTACTGGGACTTTATTTAACTTGGTTCATGACTACTCGTGGCCATTGTTAAAGTTGTTAGTGTCGCCATTGTAGGATGGGATGAAGTACTGTTCAGTCATTGTTTCTGTACGTTGATGTAAAATGGCTTCACTCACTCCTCTGCCCGTCCTCATTTGCACACAGTTGCCTGTAACACTTGTGATTGTGGTTACAACAGACGGAGGAACTAGCAACATAATTGACACCATTAGCTTTGACTCCACTAAGTGTTTCCCAAACTGTCAGTCAGAACAAAGAACACCTTTAATCGTCTACAACCAAGTCCAAGCTGCCTCCAGTTCATCTTTTCCTGGACGAATGACAAACTTAAACTGGAGTCGACAAATGCTTTGTAAAGATCAAGTCAAAGGTTTTAGTTTGATACGTATGAAAAGTGAGAGTTTGCATCATTATTGGCACTGATGTTCTGTTAACTGCTATTTGCACAACACTGTCCACGACATGAAGTGAGGGAAAAAAAAGTTTTATTTTGGCTTATGAGTGGTTTGTTTGGTGTCTTTTCTGCCCAAAATCTCCTTCATACCTTAAAGTTTTGTTTTCAAGTATTAAAAGTTTTCATTATTTAACATTAACCCCTGAATTGTTGCAGAATTGTCTGGTCTTAAAAAGATTCAAGATTAATTGGCTTATGTGTTGTTAGGTTTTATATACAGTATTCAGATTTTACCCTCAGCTTCACTATGTTCACAACAGATTTTGGCTAAAAGATTGTTATTAGAACTTGGTGGTTGTGTTCTTATTTCCTGATGAAGGCGGGTATCTCACAATAGAACAGAATTACTCATGAATCTTTCTTGGAGTTGAAATTGTTGAAAATCTATTTGCTATCCATTTTAATATTAAGAGTTAACCGACTGAGTGACGATCATTTGAACCTGGAACATTCACCAGCATTCTGTGTTGCGTTTCTTAGTATTTGTCCTCCTCCCAAACAGTATACACTGTATTGCATCGCTACAAGTCTCGTCGGGTTGTTTGTGTGTTTGCGTGCGTGTGTGTGCGCGTGCAAGCTTCCTCCTCGGGATTTTGCTTGTTTGCATTTTTATGTGTGTGTTAGCGAGCGAGCGAGAGAGAGAGAGAGCATCAGCTGAGGAATATCGCTGGATTCACTCTTGAGTTTTAGTTTGCGACTATGTATGGTTTTGTGAAAGGTGGCATGATGAGTGGATAAGATGGAAGTTTACATAGTCCTAAAATAGCACATTTATCTGAAGAGAAATGGTCAAAATAAAGCTTTTTTCCCCCCCTGTATCTATAATTAAGCATTTGTATGATTAAATTAACACTGAAACAATGACTAAGTTGTATTAATTTATGTAGCACCTGTGTCATATTATAATATTGTATTGTCCTGTAAACTGTTTGCATATTCTCACTCTGTCTATATGGGTTTTCTCCAGGTACTCTGGCCCACAGTCCAAACGCATGCAGGTTGACTGGAGACTGACTGTAGGTGTGAATGTGAGTATGTATGGTTGTTTGTCTCTGCATTCTGTCCTGTGATAGGCTGGAGACCTGTCCAGGCTGTACCTGTTGCACCCGTCCACAGCTGGGACATACATAACACATCTATATATGGACCACACCTTTATTTGATTATATGACAGTATACAGCAACCTCATCTAAAGTTAAGATCTATTTATCAGTGACACGTGTTTGTAAAGTACTGTCAGGTTTTCCTGATACTCAGACTTAAACAAACAAACATACAGTACTAGATTTGGTACAGCCCAAAGGATACGCAACCATTTCCACTGACGTGTTGACAATAAAAATAAATATGTGCCCAAATAGATTAGATTGTATTGGATTTGTTTGGCACTTGCTTGTATAACTAAGAAAAAAAATTCTTAGTTTAAAAAAAAAAGCACAGAAATATTTTACGCAGGTATTTGTGGCTGTGTTGATGTCTTTCATCCCGTCTTAAAATGTAAAAAGGAACGTTTTTTTTGTGCTTGTGCAAAGCGAAATGTTGAATTTAGAACAAAATCTCTTCCTCCGATAATTATTTGACAACATTCAAATGAGCCTCTTTATACTGTTTGGCCCCGAGCAAATCACAAGAAACCCCACTTACCATACGCATGCCTCATGGCACAGCAGTGATAATAGATTCTTATTCATCAGAATCAGCAAATAGAAACCACACGTTGAATGTCTTGGTATAACTGACGTGCCGTGGCGTTATCAGATTGCTTAGATTCAGGATTTTATTTGTCAGTGAAAGAAAAACGCTGCAGGCATCGTAAATGAAGGCTTCAACTTCAGAGCTCTGCAAACTCAGAGGAGATTAAGGAGGGAAAGATCATTTACTTAAGTAGACGATGCGATACGGCAATGAAAACATTACAGGACTTCACTACAGGCACTTTTGTCACATTTAAAAATCCACAATGCTCAAAACAAACGGCAGTGTTTGTTATTAAACGGTCAAATGCAGGTTTTTGTCTTGTATTTGATTTGTATCTACCCACTTTTCCAGTTTGGTTCATTCGCACTCACCATAGCTGTGTCTGTCAGCAGCTGAGGCTCCGATAAAGCCACTCCGGTACCAAACGGCCGATGGAGGACGTCAGCGACTGTGTGGTGAACGCAGACGAGCTTGCCGACGGGCGGAAACGCGTCAGCAGGATGTGAGTAAAAGCACCAAAGCACAGCAACTCTCATAAGATGATGAAATTAATGTGTGTGGATAATATGTTGTGTCATATTAAACCTGACACAGGTTTAATACAAAAAAAATACCTGACACACATACACATATTTTGTTTTCTGACTCCATTGCACTTTATTTCACACATTGTAATTAATACAAACCTCATAAACTACCTGAGAGGAAAAAAAACAAAAACAAAGATGATGTGCAAAGATGAAACCGTACCCCCCCCCCCCCGAAAGGTGCAAACTCGGCGGAGATGAGTGACATGAATACAGTTCATGTGTGTAAATGTGTGACGATGTGGTGCGTTTGCCAGCGTCAGCGTGCCACTGCCTGGAGACGTTTACACTTAAGCTTGGCTCCAGAAAGACTCACTGCCGGAAAGCGTTGTTGCTTCATTTTATTTTTAGTCGCAGTTTAAGCGAGACAACAATTTGTTTAGTTTAAGGAGAAGATGTGTTAAGGTTTGCTGTTACATAAAATAGGTTAACAGGTTAAAGTTCTGACATCGTCCTGGTATCTCTGAAGCACCTCTCCTGCAGAGCTGAGCTGAGACCAGCAGAGCGTGGTGGTTTTGTACGTTGGGAACAAACGTTAGTCTCACCTTGCATCCCTCCCGGATCACAATACACAATTGGAGAGAGAACTAACAAATGCCTCAAACCGACTTCAGCTCTGAATCTGCAGATACACTGATCCTCACACTGTCTGTCCGCTGATTCCGATACACTCACAGCAAACAAAGAGGCGCGTACGTCGCACAAGACAAGAATCAGCATCAAGCTCACAGCGCCACTTTGTTTCAACTCGATTTGTTTTGGAATTGATCCAAGTTCTATCAAAAAACCTGATCAGTCATCTTTGGCTCAGCGTTCCCACAAAAGGAGTCACTTCCAACTTGGAATGGAGATAATGTGGGAGATGATATATCATAAGATAATAAGCCATCGCTCTCTGTTTATCTATCTGTCTATCTATGGCGTTCAGATATCGTATGTATATTTTAATGATTACATTTTTAAAAACAGTTTCAGATGTTAGTTAAATTTCTTTCAAAACTGTTCTTCCCATTAAAATTACGCATTGCAACAGTGATGGTCAGAGAAGGATTACTGGTCATCAGACATTTTCCTTGTGACTATAGGCTAATAGATCCTGGTTGTTCAGCCTGTTGTGGAAAGCGTTAACTGTTATAAGTGCCAGTGGCGTTGTGGGAAGCCAGCTGGCAACACAAAAGAAGAGACTGGATATGCCCATTCCTGCATGCAGCACCCGGCTGTGTCTGAAAGTGGCAAAAGTTTGACCAAATGAAATCCAATGATTTCAGTCTAACTTTATTCACTATTATTCCACTAATCACTATTGTTTTATTGGATGACCGCAGGGTGTTAACAGCCAAGATGGCTGCCACTGACGAGGGAAGCGCTGATGAATCCTGCCTTACGAGACAGTATGGACATGAACGGCTTCATGCTGCAGTCTGTTTAAGACGTCGCTCTGATTGGCTGGAGGCCCGTGGTTTGCAAGTGTAGCGTTTGTCTTGAACAGTGAAACATGAAAAAAAGAATCAAGAAAGGTAATTATGGAAACGTGGAAGCTGCACGTGGCAGTTGTGTAACTGTGTTGTGGTCTCTGACACAAATAGTAGTATTTGAGCAATTGATCTTTGATCTTCGAAAGAAGTTGAGGTTCTTCTCCTTGTCATTGCTTGACGACTTAATGTTCTGCGTGAGTGTTTGACTTCGCATGTTGTTGTTTTTGCACGTATCCACACTGCGAACTTTTTCATGACCGGAATAATCCCTGAGCTCTTTTCCCGGCTGGTTAAATAGCCACAGTAAATACATCTTATGATTCATGACCCTGTACCTAAGAAGCGATGTTCCAGTTGAGTGCATCAGTTCCAATAACGTCCAACCGTTACCAAGAATTCCCATCACGACTTCCCATTATTTCCAACAGGAAGTAAATGAATCGTCCTCTGATGCCCAGGTTGCGCTGTTACATCATGTTGTACTTTATTGCACAAGAGTGTTCAGTCAGCAGTAGACATTTGTTTGTGAAACGTGCCTCACGTGATGCCAGAAGTGTGTTGCGCCACATTCTCCCAAACTAGACTGCGACTCCATTTCTGTTTGAATATCCTCCAAAACAGTTGTCAGCATTGTCGTAAAGTGAGAGAAGATAAGCCACCTCAAAAAGAGACCTGTTGCTCGTGTTTATTGACTTTGCTAAGACAACTCAGGTGGGTCACTGACACCTGCTCACAGCTGGGACACCTGCACAGTCATTACTCATCAGCCTTACAGTGGACCGATTGTGGCTTTGTATTTGGCTTCCAGTTAGCCTCCTTTAGCACATTGTATTTCAGCCATCAGAAAACTGATCTGGAGCCAAGGAAAAGGTCAAACACTAGTAAGGAAAAACTGCCATGCAAATTTTGTTGATGGACTGCATGAGGGTGAAGCCAAAAGCAAACACTTAGTCATACTGAAGATATCAGCAATTTTAGAAGATAATTGAACTGTGCAGCGTGACGTACGTTAGTCATTTGTATTTGCGCCCTAAAAAAAAAAAAACGTATACCTGAATGGGTTTCTTGTGCACAACTACACACAAACACAAACATCAAAATTCAGGCCAAATTAGCTGATGAAAGGGAGCGAACATCGCTCACGGTTTGATTTGGCGTGTCCACAAACACTCGGTTGCAAGGATGTCTTGACGCAGTTTGCACACACCCTCCACAGTGACTCACAATTAGTCCATTTAGAACTGTGGCTTCTTAAAAGAATAGAAAACATGGCCTGGCACCGGAAAATGAAAAAGACACTGACGCTTTAGTGGGCGCTATCAGAAGAGTGGCCATTTAGCAACTCGCATTAAGAGCAAGATTAGAGAGGAAAAGATTAGATATTATTTAGTCTTAAAGTGCTTCATTGTTGTGGGTGACCACTGTTTTGCTAAATTTCTTCCGAAGCCTTTTCACAAACAGCTGATATTTCCGTGCTTTTGTCAGAGCCACATTGTACAAACATGCTCAAACCACACAAAACGCTCCTCTGAAGGAAACAGTTTCTTCATCACAATGCATTACTTTGCAGTGAGCAAACAGAATTAGCAAGTCTTTGCAACGAGCTCGGAATAAAGGAGAATAATCCCTGTTTCCAAAATGAGATATGGTGCTGACGACGTTAAAGTCGATATTGTAAAGTATTATGCGGAGATAGAGATCTAGATGCGTGCTTTAATTTCTATCTTATTGATTTCTATCTTGTTGATGTTGCATTGAACTGAAAAGCAAATATTTTTTATGTTACTGCAAAATGACTTTTACGTTAGACAAAAACCCTAAATAATGTGTTGTCCTATAATTTCATAACATAATGGATGAATTACAACATTAAATAAAATAAAAATAAAATGATGAGATACTTCTTATTATTGTATTGAAAAACAACAAACAGACTGACAGAACTAAACTGACAGAACTAAACGACTGATAATATGCTGACATTAGGCTTCATGCTAAACATGAAACGGCTAGAATTCCACTTTACTACTTCTGTTTACTTTGGACGATGTACGGTAAATGTACCCGGTTCGTGTTTATTATACTCACCATAACGTGGAACTAACTGTCTGTGAGATCAACATGACAAAACTGTAGTCAAATAGATGAGTGGGTGGAGATGTAATGAAAACACCAGCAGTGTTGGATTACTTTAAGTAATGGTTGCAGATGAGACTTTTGTGCTCCAACTTAAATGGGAGTTATCGAATGGCCAATAAAACGGCACAGGAAACCGTCGTTTAGCTCTGGGGCAACAGAAGTGATTCGAATATTTATTTTGTTGCATTGTTTTTGCAAAGCGACAAAATTCTCATGTCTTATCATGTTGAATTGGGTTTATGCTCCCCTTTACCATAACTACTACTTGCCTATCTTAACTTTACCCCAGGCATCACATCATGTCTTCACTTTGAAGTGTAATCATTTATTTTAAGGGGACTTGATTTTTGTCCCCATGAGGACACCAAGTCCCAAAAATGTGTGTGTGTGTGTGTGTGTGTGTGTTAACAGGTTTAGGTCCCCACAAAATGAGTAACACCTGGACCACACACACACACACACACGCACGCACACACACAGACACTCACTGCGTTGCTTGCAAGAGTAAACACAAGTGGCCTATAAATATAAATTGCAGTCAATGGTGCTGGAATTTCTTTTGCTCTCACTCGCCCAGTCACTTTCCCCGGCTCCTCTCTGCACACACCCCCAGCAGGTGCTTTCACTGGAAGCTGAGTTTGCAGTTGTGCTTTAGGCTGTGACTTTCAGGTTAATTATACTTCCAGCAAAAAGCCTGGGAGGGTCCGAGGCCTCGAACTGGGGGCTCTGCGACAGACATCAGGGGAGACAGGCGTCCTGTCTGTGGCGAGCGTTGATCCGTGACGAGGGGGGAAAAAAGGTCACCTTTCATCCGGAACACAGCCAGACCTGCACTGCATCAACCGTCATTCAGTCAAGTCTTTGCCTCTGGTCTTCAGAGCATCTTCACCACGGTAAGAAGACACTGACACTACACAGTGACTGTAACCTCTGACGTGACAGTCAAGAATGATTATTATTATTATTATTATTATTATTATTATTATTATTATTATTATTATTATAATGGTGCTGGAATTTCTTTTGCTCTCACTCGCCCAGTCACTTTCCCCGGCTCCTCTCTGCACACACCCCCAGCAGGTGCTTTCACTGGAAGCTGAGTTTGCAGTTGTGCTTTAGGCTGTGACTTTCAGGTTAATTATACTTCCAGCAAAAAGCCTGGGAGGGTCCGAGGCCTGGAACTGGGGGCTCTGCGACAGACATCAGGGGAGACAGGCGTCCTGTCTGTGGCGAGCGTTGATCCGTGACGTGGGGGGAAAAAAGGTCACCTTTCATCCGGAACACAGCCAGACCTGCACTGCATCAACCGTCATTCAGTCAAGTCTTCGCCTCTGGTCTTCAGAGCATCTTCACCACGGTAAGAAGACACTGACACTACACAGTGACTGTAACCTCTGACGTGAGAGTCAAGAATGATTATTATTATTATTATTATTATTATTATTATTATTATTATTATTATTATTATTATTATTATTATTGTCATTATTGTTATCATTATTATTATTATTATTATTATTGTTATTATTATTAGTAGTAGTAGTATTAATAGTAGTAGTAGTAGTAACTTTCCTACAGAACTAAAACTTTGTCATCTAATAAAAAAGGTAAGTTAAGTTATAATGACTTTGGCGTCATTATAAAGTCTTGAAAACAAAACCACATTTTTTTCCCTTTTTTGGATTTTGGGTTAAGAAGCTGGAGGAGGTGAACGTGGAAGAGAAGAAAAAGAGTTGTATTTTATGACTTGTGCTTGCTGTTCTCCCCTTCTGGCCCATAAATCACGTATCTGTATCCACGCAGTAGCATATTAGCTTTCACTCAGCGAGATAAAAAACACAAAATGTGATCAGATAAAAGGCGTCTGGGAGTTTGCTGGTGGTTTTTCCGCCAATAACCACAACGATAAGATGATATTACTAAAACAGATTAGAGGAAATTAAAAACACAAATAAACCAGAACCCAATAGCTGCTTTGTTATTTCTCATTCAACAATCGTGCCACGTATCTGCATCTTGAGTCTACAGTGTTTACAATAGAAACGATATTATCAGAGAATCACATCACTCCCAGGACTGCATGTAAATCATTGTGTTGTGGGAAACCCAACTTTATGTCTTACTTCCTAGGAAAAAGCCAAAAACTTTCACGCTCACTGAAATATGAAAATAAGGACACACGTTATACAGGAAGGTGATCGTAGCGCTTGTCTCAGTGTGATGCGGGTGTGAATATCAGTTTGTCGAGTTGGCTGACACACGATGATCATCGTTGACACATATATATATATATATTTATATGATGTGTAGTAGTAGTACAGTTATTTAAAATGCAGTCACATCTAGGTGAGTTACAGTGTTATTTCTCTATACTGAATATGATAATACCAACGAACCGTGTGATGACGATAAATATGATTTATTTATTACATTCCTGGTTGGATCAGATCGATCAGATAGCTGTAACTGAAAACGTAGGAGACCATGATGAGTCAGACTAATCCGTTAATGTTACCCAATTTTTACCTTGTCATTTTTTTAATTGGGAAAACGCAACATAAAGAAATGAAACTTGACTTAATTTGTTTCAGAAAGCACAAGGTGTGATTGTTGACATTGAAGTCTTTTAAAGCCACAATTTAAAACCTGCTCCGCCTTTATCAGCAGCTTTAATCTGGCTACAGCAACATGCCCGAGGGCCCCACAGTGACGATCTCCATATCTTCACCATCTCTGGACTTTTTTTCTTTTTTTCTTTCTGTTTTTTGTCCAAAAAACATGTTGCAGGTTTATTTATTACTCCATCCTTCCACGATACTCCACCAATCTTCAGGCCCAATCTTAGTCAGCAGAAAATTTATTGTCTGCATCACTAACCGTTAATCCAGGCTTCTGTCAAAATTAATTTGGACCAACTGCAAAAGCTCTTCAAATGTCTGAGTGTTTCCTTGGATACTGGCCTAATGCCACTGCACCTGACTACCATCAGAAATGAGTCACTGGGTGCACCCACATCCCCCATCGGCGGTTATTATAACCTGCCCGGGGGTTTGGAAATAAATAGATTGTGTTAAAATATAAGAAAACAATTATGTATTGTAATATCAATGAAAATAAAATGTTTCATAAATTGAGCCAAAAACTAAAATAAATAGAATCAAATTAACTGACAACTACACCTGAACCTTATTTATCATGTGAACAGAACAAAAAACAAACAAACAAACAAAAAAGTGTCTTTGGCCCGGAGGCGTCCCTGTTGGCAATCAGCACACAGCTCGACACAAAGATGAAGCCTCGGAACAATGACTTCCATGGACGCTCCAAGTTTCCCATGAGAAACAAAAACAAGACAGGGAAAAAAAAAAATCTCCCTTGAACACTCACATGGCAAATAGTCACGCCTGGCTGCACACACGCCTTCACCTCCAGACTCACACAGCCACTTTAGTTTGTGTGTGTGTGTGTGTGTGCGTGCGTGTGTGTGTGTGCGCGCGCGGTGAGCAGCAGGCATTGTCAGACGAAACCTTCTCAGATCTTCTCCTCATGTGATGTTTTCTCTTTTTTTTTTCTTTCTTCCAGCTCATTCAGGTCAAACTCACTCCGTGGTCAGTTTTATCTCTACTCGTTAACTTCCAGCCAATCACTTGACGAGGCTTCTGTCACAAATCTCTTTCAGCCATAATGACAAATGAGGTAATGGGCCAGTTTTAAGCCCCATCGGCCATATTGATCCGCAACTTCGAGGACTTTTTGTTACATCACAGGCAAAAAAAAAAACAAAGTCAGAGCTCAGACCTTTTGTCGGATGTCGATTTGTTGGGTTTCTTCTTTGGAAAAACACAACAAATAAAAGCGCTGTTGTGTCGATAGCTGTGGAATCACCTCATATTAAAAAAAAAAGGTTCCCAGCATGGACACCTGCAGTCCTCAACCCGCTTCCTGTCCTCGGTGTCCCAGTCTGACTTAGCTGAGTAAATGGAGCGAGCTCTAATGCTCCTGAAATTAATATCAGCATCTTGACCAAACTCATTTAGAGATCAGTCAGGATCCTAATCCCTCTCCCCAGGGGGGACGTGGGGGGTGTGTTTGTGTCCTTTCTCCAGTGCCCCCTCTTCCTTTTGGAAGAAGGTAATATGGCTAAATTTGCTTTGCTAATGGGCTTAGTGCAAGCTGTTACAGCGCGGCGTTGGCGGGCCGCGGCCGGGCACGGCATACCGCTGGCTTTTCATCTGACTCCTGATGGAGTGTACGGCAGGGTGGGCTCCAGTTTAAGGAGATAAAAGAGAAGAGGGGGGGTGGGGTTTGTGGTGTGTGTGTGTGTGTGTGTGTGGAGGTTTTACAGTCGGGGGTATAGGACCAAAGGCGAGGAGGTGAAAAGATGCAGAGAAGATAACTTCATTAAGGTTTGGAGAAGTTCTGGTACGAAATGGAAAAAAAAGAAGGTTTTTAGCAGCTTTGAATTAATGTGACGTAGAAAATGAAGAAATATTTAAAATCAGCTGCACTAAGCACAAAACCTATTCATTTGTCATGAAGATGAAATGAGTTGTGTGTGTTTGCCACCTGACTTCCCTCTCCTCTCTTTTTTGTCAGTGTGCAGAACCTTGTTGTTGTTGTTGTTGTTGACTTTCATGGCTAATGGCTGCAGCTCGTCCTTCGCCAAACTTTATCACACCGTCATTCTTCACAGCGGCGACTCCTGGGACATGTGCACTATGGGAGCTCACCTCCTTTCCGGTGGCGCTGGGCTGCAGCCGCTGATAACGGGCTGTGTGCGACAGCTCACATATGCCAGCTGTGGCCGGTGCACATCGTGCATGCCATATGCGAATTCCCTCAGAGATTACAACACTGGTGCTACAGCTGAGGCCCATAAACGACAACTTATGATGGCAATTACCTGTTAGGTAGAAGCTGCCACACCTATCAGCCTCCTCTTCAGTGTGTGTGTGTGTGCGTGTGTGTGTGCGTGTGTGTGTGTGACAGGCGTGGCTTTGTTTAGACACCGCTCACTCATCTAACTTCCATTTGATTAAAATCTCCAGCTGATAGTGGCGACAGAGGGCCGCGGGGACGCCACCCTGAAAGCCGGGGCAGGCGGCGGGGCTGCTTCTGGTCTCAGTGCGAGTCGCCTGCCCCCGAGACGCCGGCCTTTCTGGGCCGCTGACCCACAAATAAGAGACTCAGTCAAATCCACTTTGCCCCGTGCCCGTCAGCGCTGTGTGGGTTTTAACCCTCCTGAGGGTCCTGGTGTCTCCATTCAGCTCCGGGCTGTTAGAAGGGGACGACCTCAGTCCTGCTTGGGACACATGAGGACCAGGGACGTTTGCTGACACGTTTGTTCCCTCTGATGGAGTTTTACTGGTTTAGCTGCTAAAGAACTGTAGGAAACAAAACGTTGTTTTTTTTTTTCAGTCTTGAAACATCAGAATTGTGAGAAGTCAGACAGGATTGTTATTGACCTGCAGGTTTGTGTAGCATCAGATCTCTCTGATCCTCTCTAAAGGAGCATTTCAAGTTTTCATGCTTAAACTCAACTGTTGCAGGTCAGAGGTTAAGAAAAAGTGGATTGTCATATTTTTGTTTTTGTCATTTCCCAGTGATGTCAGTGAACTCAGAGGGCGCGGTGTACGGGCCGAGGATCGGGATGACGCAGGACGCCCTCGCCCTTCTGGAGCGGAACCGGGCTTCTGGAGATCCCTGGGACATGGTGGAGACCAAACCGAACGTGGAGGCTCTAGAGCGTGGCATTCCGGGCCTTTATCTCTCATGCTTCGACATGCTCCTCACAGAAGACTCCACATGGCTGGTGAAAGTTTCAGATGCGTCTCCGATGGCGGCGGCGGTGGCGCCCATGGTCCACCTGGAGCCGCGGGAAGAGCCCGAGCAGTGCCCCGTCATTGACAGCCAGGAGCAGGGACTCTCTCCTGGGCTGGAGGGCCAGGAGGAGGAGCGCTCTCTGGAGCAGGTGCAGAGCATGGTGGTGGGAGAGGTGCTGAAGGACATCGAAACAGCCTGCAAACTGCTCAACATCACCCCAGGTAGGCTGCCTCCCACCACACCTGCCGCCCCGGCGCCTAATCCTCCACTGGGGCGTTCTGCTATCGAGACACCAAACCGACAAAGAAACAAATCTTTAAAGCAAACAAGTCATTTTTCATCCCAAAACGCCGTCCGTTATTTGCCGTTGGCAGGAATATTGATTCAGAGATGCTTTAGTCACCCGTTCCCAAAACCAACACTTGGTGTGTGTTGGTGCTGGGAGCTGGGCCAAAGCGACACATCTGTTCAGTCGTCTCCTCGCTGACGCAGAGCCGTGTTTGCCCGCACCAGGATCTGTTTAATCCTGACCTTTGCGTTCGCTTTCTTGGGTCGTGACAGCCATGACTCTTTGCTGCCAAGAGACGTGTACACAGTCTTAAGGGCGAGGTCTGTCATGCTCGCAGAGCAAACACATGCGGCGTTATGTATTGTAAAGTCATAAAGCAGGGAGATGTGTGCTCCTCTGTTCTGCTGATTAGATCTGCAGAGCCGTAAACGCATCATCGCCTCGTGTTTACAGTGAGTTTATTACCGGGAAAAGCACCAGGACTTGGTCAACACAGTGGGAAAGACTGGGAATTGACCTCGATTGGACAATAATAATGAGCCCAGATCATTATCATTATCATTATTCTTTATTATCTAATTATTATTATTATTATTATCATTATCATCATCATAGAGGCAGCTGTGAGTTTTCTCACCACTCACTGATATCTGTCCTGCTCTGTTTTCCCAGACCCTATCGAGTGGAACACCGGGAACGTGCAGAAGTGGCTGCTGTGGACCGAACACCTGTACCGGCTGCCCCACGCCGGGAAATCCTTCCAGGAGCTGACGGGAAAAGACCTGTGCGCCATGAGCGAGGAGGAGTTTCGCCAGCGTTCGCCGCAGTGCGGCGACACGCTGCACGCACACCTGGACATATGGAAGTCAGGTATGGACGGAGAGAGACGTCTGAGGGATAAAAGCAGGGACTGTTCAAGGCAAAGGGTTCAATGAAAAAAAAAAAGTCGAGCAAATATTTGTCTTTATACTTTTGCTGCAGCTTCCTGGATGAAAGAGAGATGTTCGGCTGCAGATGCTAAAACTACAGGTAGGTTTGTTTTTCTTAATGCACCTTATTCCTGTTCAAGGCATACACACACACACACGCACACACACACACTTTGAGTTTGAGTTGGGTGAGGGGAATGCATCCGGTGCTGTGTCATCACCCCTCTCCTCTGTGACCTTAATGACCTTTAACGTGGCCGTGTTGTCGCGTAGGCGGCGAGGAGCCGTGGTCCGAGGCGGATTCGTCCTGTTCGGGTCAGCCCATCCACCTGTGGCAGTTCCTCCGAGAGCTCCTCCTCAAACCACACAGCTACGGACGCTGCATCCGCTGGCTCAATAAAGAAAAAGGTTTCCGGTCACTTTGACTTAAAGCTGCATCCACAGACGCTCCGTCTCAACACCCCCCACCATATCAATCGCAAACATCTGGAAATATCGCTCTACATATTTTAGTGCAGTGCAATAAAATCTATATTTGCTGCTATGCCGGCACAACATATACAACGATACAATCGATCATTGTGTTAACACAGAGTCCTCTGCTTCCCACCAGGTATTTTTAAAATCGAGGACTCCGCTCACGTGGCGAGGCTGTGGGGCCTCCGAAAGAACCGGCCCGCTATGAACTATGACAAACTGAGCCGCTCCATACGTCAGTACTACAAGAAGGGCATCATCCGCAAGCCTGACGTGTCTCAGAGACTGGTGTACCAGTTTGTCCACCCGGTGTGAGGCCGCAGCGGATCAGGATCAGGAGGACGAGGAGGAGGAGGAGGAGGAGATGGAAATGACCCTATTATAAGGACACGTTATCTCATCGTGCACTTGAACACCTGTAAATTAGAGGTGACAGAACATGTGCGCTGACCAACCCCAATGGTACACACTTCCACTGCCACCACCACGGAGTAACAGCTGGCAGCCGCTGCGTGAGGACGTCTCCGTGCACGATGGGTCGGAGAGAGGAAACACTGTGGATGCTGAGGCTTTTCCCTGCTGCAGAACGCAAACCGCTTCTGATTCCCTGTGGTGCACTGCCTTCTCATTTGCTGGATCTGCCTGTGTGTTTTTCCATAATGTGATTCCCACTTCAGCCTTCGCTCAACAAACAGAACACAAGCGTCAGGAAAACGCCCATCACCCATTTGCCTTTGTGCTTTTTCATTTCGCTCATCTTGACCAAGCTCTCTGTTTGACTTAGAGCCAGTTTTTCTGCCACGGTTGAAAATATGGCTCGGGATTCTTTTACTTTTCCTTTGGCTTGGTCCCAGTTGTTCCACACGCACACACACACACACACACACACGGAACACTGTTTTTTATAACACTCTGGTGTTTATTGCATTTTATGATGTGGGAATTTCCTATGAAACATAAATTGGAATAAATAACCAAATATGCACAACCAAAAACAAAGAAACAGACAAAACAAATCATATGATAATGCTATTATTTCTACTGCGTGAAAGGCAGGAGTTGGTTTACTACTTTTGGCCACATGTATATGCATGTGTGTGTGTGTATATAGATACGTACATACATACATACATATACATATATACACATTTGTGTGTGTGTATATATATGTATATGTATATATGTGTGTGTGTGTATGCGTGTGTGTTTGTATATAAGTATACACACACACACACACATCTTTTACTTTCAAAGACCAACAACTTCTTGTGATTGCCTTATGATTCCCATCAGCCTCCGCTGTACCTTGTGTTTCACTGCAAATGTTGTAATTAATGCTTCGATCATGAACGTAATGTTAAATATTCCCTGCTTATAAAGAAACATACAAACCAAAGTGAGTATTGTCATGGGGATAATGTTGCATGCTGATTTTTGGCATTTCGCTCACAGCAGCTGCTGGCGTCTCTGTTAACTCAAACCTATTTCTATTCTACCGGTTTAAAATGTTAATGTCTGTTTGTGTTTATCTGTCATATTATAAAAAAAATTCATATGAAAGATTTATTTAAAAAAAAAATCACACTCAAACTTTTATTATTAAAAGACAGGTTGACATAACATTTCATTTCAAAATTCATCGGATTATATTCGAAGTACATAAGTACAAATTTGTTCTAACTATAAAAAGCACTTTATTGAAATCGTATTTCTTGTATTTGTGGGTTTTAGTGCCGTGGGTGTTAATTTTACACTCCCTTTGGTTTGCGTCCAACAGCTTCCTGCTTTCACCTGGAGGTGTTTGCCTCCCCGAGCAGTGATGTGATCACTGAGCTTCAAAGAGGCCTCAATTAACTTATTATGTTTTTTTCAAACGAACGTGCACCTGTGTGGTGTCCCTCCAGTAAAAGTTAAAGAGTGCATGTAAATTTACCACCGCGTCCTCTCGAGCGCCAACGCACCGCGTTGCATGTCTTGGATCATTATGTAATTACCATCAATGTGTGTTGTTGACATTTTTGCCACCGCCACTAACAGTTTGTCCTTTCAGGGGGGGGGGAAAAAAAAAAAGACTCCAACCGGTTTGAAGATATGTCATAACTGCTCTGATCCATGAAGTACGCCACAAGGGGAATCTGCCAAGAAAATGTGGCCCAAAGCTATGAGCTGTTTTTCTAACGCAGGTTTAAAAAAAAAGAAAAAAAAAGAGCTTTTGTTTTGCTTCTCAGTCAGTCAAGGGAGGGATCAATTATGACTGCGTGGAGGTTTCAGGCAGGATTAATAGAGATTAGCGGATTTAAGATGACAGTCTTTTAAGGGGAATAGAAACGAGCGTGTGATTAAATGGAATGTTTCGAGTTCAAAAATAGTTTGTTGCTATAGACACGTGGGTGGTGTGAAGTACAGGCCTGCAGAAAACCAACAAGTGTCAATGGTGCATTTGTGGACCTCACCCACTGCTTCACCGCTGACAACAACAACGCTTTCAACACACAAACCACCCTGCGAAAAGATAAAGTCGACACGCATCCTTATGAAGGATCTGTTTGTTTTCACCTCCTGGGTTTGGATTAGTTTTTTTTTTTGAAATAGTTAAAATAGTAAAACGGTAAATAAATAATAGAAATAATGTGCAGTAGCTGTGCGTCACAAACACACCCTCCAGTCTGGAAACGCAAACTCATTAGCTGCAGATCTGAAGCTAATGAGGAGGGGGTGGGGGTGTGTGTGTGTGTGCACTGATCAGACAGGATGATGGAAGGATTGGGTTTGCATAGGGTTAGGGTGTGGAATGTGGTTGCTGCTGACCTCTAGTGTCAGAAACACAGGAAGCCACAGCGTAACTTTACAAAAACAACAAATTTGTTGATCTAAATTTGAAAAAATACAACTTAATCCCATTAAAGCCTCACCAGCGATCCCTTACAACATGATCGCTGGATCTGAATGTTTCCACCACATTGCACAATTGAATTCCACTCCACATTTTCAGGTTGACAGACACTCGCGTGTCCCTCCGAGGTTTTTTCTGACGGCATCTTTTATTCTTGCGTATGCAGGTGAACAGGCACTACAGTTTGGAGAATACAGCACTATGCTAGAGACAGAGAAAACACTCTCCCTCCACGTTTCCCTGAAAGGAAAAGGAGCATTTCTTCAAAAATATAATTGAAAATGCAGGGGTTTGGGTGAACGTGAACAGCTCTCATCTCTTATTCACAGTCTCCATGATGAGCGTTACAGTGATGCTGTAAACTGAGCTGGCTGAGCTGGAGTCAGGTTCTGTGGAGGTCAGCTCTCCTTCACACACGTGACTGTTTGAGTCTGTGAAACAGTGGCAGATGTCCTGGAAGGCAACACTTTTCCTTTCTTTATCCTTTTTTCCTTTTCTTTTCTTTTTATATACGTAGAATGCAAACTGGAGCATTAACACCTCCAACTTCTCTCTTGCAGCAGAAAAAAGGCAAACGTCTCATCAATTATTTGAAAGACGGATCCTCTTTCTCTCTTTCTCGTTGCAGCTTTCGCCGTCTGAGTGAGTAAGACAACACCCATCTTCCTCCTCCTGCAGGTATAGTATTCACTGACACTCGTGGTAACCAGGAGCAACGAGCCCGTCTCATATAACACACAGTGCACCTTTCTTCTATTTAACCAAATCGTTAAATAACAAGCATTTCAAAAATAATTATATCATCATCCTGATTTGAGAATTTTCATCACCAATTAATACTCTATCAATAATTTGGTGGAAACAAATTGAGGCCATGCACTGGACTGGATTAGAGATCAGAGTGCTGCAGCATGCACGTCATCGCAGAGATCAGAGCTGGAAGCTGATAATACACAGTCGGTTCATTCGCTCATAGT
This sequence comes from Trinectes maculatus, assembly GCA_016785345.1. NCBI lineage: Eukaryota > Metazoa > Chordata > Actinopteri > Pleuronectiformes > Achiridae > Trinectes > Trinectes maculatus. The sequence goes on from JAFBJQ010000923.1 coordinate 130,677, forward strand.
AAACAAGTCTTAACATTAACAGCAGGAATTTAAAAAATAATAATAATAAAAACTTCGGTTGTGGGATGAAGTTCGTCTCTGTAGAAAACGGCTGCATCATCAGCATAGAAGAGGAGGAGAGCCTAAACGGAAGGTAAAAGTTGTTGTCGATGAGCGGGGCACAACAGTCCTTTCATTGTTTGGTTATTTCCACTTTAAAGAGAACATGCTTTCGAATGGTGGAGAAAAACAACCGGGTGATTTAAAGGAATAGTGCGACATTTTAAGCAACGCTGTTATTAATAATTCTCAGTTTCCCCATGTTCCCAGTCTTGATGCTAAGCTAAGCTCACCTGCTCCTGACCAGATATATCGACCTCCTCAGCTACGCTTCCCTAAAATGTCCAACTATTCCTACGAGGCTAAACATGTAAATATTAAGGGGAATAAAAACACTGTAGTCAATGAGGAAATAAAACTGTACAATCATTCAGTTTAAAAAAAAGATTAAAATATATACATGGAATGCACAATGCTTGGCTCATTCTTGATGCCCAGGCACAGATGACATGTGACCATTATGGATGTGGTGATGGGAAGACGACGCTGTGTGGTGTGTTAGCATCGCAGCTGAAAACACAGCTACACATCTCGGAAAGGGAAATGGTTTTTTTCGCTTCAGTCGCAGTGTCTGAATTGGATTTTGTTTGTTTTGTCTTGTTGTGCGATGAGCGCTGAGGTGACGACAGCTCACTGTGCCCCAAAAAGACCAGGAAGCTTTGCTTTCTGGTCTCCGGCAATGTGCAGTCATGACCGGACGGTTCAGTCTGGGTTTTTCCCACTGGCTAGACAATCCTCCCCGACAGGGTCCGTTAGATTGCCTCCACGTAATTGGCCGGGTAGAGGCCTATTTTGCCGTTGCCTAGACGACCCTTGCACCATCCCTGATCGTCCTCGTCCTCCAGCTTCATCAGCTCGTCCCCTTTAGTGAGGAGAGGAGACGGAAACGTGCAGCAGTGTGAGATCACGCATTTACAAGCTTTCACATTGTTATGTCTGTTATTTGATTTGTGTGTTTATTTGTATATTTCACAAAGCCTCAACTGCAGCAGATTTAAAGCAAAGATCCACTTGTAAACAGAGGACATGATGGAATATTATAGTACAGGGGGTCCTCGAGTTACGACGGAGATCCGTTCCTGAGAATGTGTCGTAACCGAATTTTGACGTAAGTCGGAACATAAATTCATAGGTAAGGTAGTTACAAAGTTGTGCCACTAGATGTCGCTATAACACCACCCTACAATAAGAGTTTATTATGGTGAATTGCCTTTTGTCACCGTAGGGGTTGAGATCACGAGTGGAATGAGCATTTCCTTTGATTTCTGATATCAACCGTGTAGACCCTGTGTTGTGAATAAACCTACGGTATTACCACGATCCCGAACCCATCTGTGTCCCTGTGCATCTCCTTACCGGCCCCCCCCCCCCCCCCCCCCCCCCCCCCCCCCGCCAGCCGTCCATTTCACATAAGTAAACACAAGGCAGAGCAGCCAAACTGTGCTGTGGAGGTGCTGGAGAGCCGGCAGGCGCGCTGAGAGACAGAGAGAGCGCTCACCATCTAGTTCCCGTGCGAAGCCTGTACGTATTTACGGGGCAAACCGCTTAAGCCGAAACAAGGAAGTTCACGGGAGATGTGTCGTAACCACGAAAAAACGTAACTCGCGACCGTCGTAACTTGAGGACCCTCTGTATATTGTAATGGAGGAAAGTGGAGGAAATAAAATGAATCAGGTGTAATATCACGGTAAATCAGTCGTGCTCGTCGCTGTGTTGACGTTTGGATATTAGAGATGTTATATTAAAGTGAAACCCGTGATATGACGCTGGCGGTCGGAGTCACCTGCTTTGAAGCTGAGCTCGTCGTCCTCTTGGCCGGCGTAGTCGTACAGCGCCCTCACCCTCACGCCGTCGCCCGCGTCCTCATCAAAGGGGTTCATGCCGCCATTGCTGTTGTTGTTGGCAGAGTTCGGCGCCGTCTGGTCCTCGTCCAACCACTCTGTGGAGGCCGTGTACGCCTGGTTCTTCTCGTAGCTGCTGACGCTGAGCACGACACATTGACCGTTACAATATATGTATTATTATTATCACGTATTTTTCTGGTTTTTAATTCAGTGTTTTACTTTCATTGAATTGAATTTACCTTCCACGGTCTCCAGCTTGAACATGGTCCCCTGCTGTAGAGACGTTTGTCAGCATGACGCCATCGATGCCTTTCTTCGACTTCTCCTTCTTGGCGATGCTATGCGTGAGGTCGGGGTTGTACTCCTGCAAAACACACAGTTGTTTAGATTCCTATAACAGACGCAGCTGAAAGCCCGTGCTGGTCTTTCTGTACCTCGAACTGTGGCCAGTTCATGTGCATGCCAGGTCCATGCACGTTGTAGAACCACTTCAGATCCTCCTGCGGGCTGGCTGACATGACGGTGCGTTCAAGTTCCATGTAAACGTCAGCATAACTGGGGAAAAGAGCAGCAGAGGTTTAGCGCAGGCGTAACGATGGTTTTCACATTAGCGTTTTGTTGTTGTTTTTTTAGTCGACTCGGACCTTTGGTTCTCGGTGAGGTTGAGGTGGCGTTTGACGTCCAGCAGCACCTCCCTGAGGAAGCTCAGCCTCTTCTCTTCAAACTGCTGACACTGGCTGAAGACCTGCTCCATGCTCTCCACGTACTGAGGTGTGCACTTACCCAGCTCCTCCAGAGCCTTCTCGTACTTCTCCTTCGCCTGCGACGCCACAGAAACACAAGCAAGCAACTGTAAAATATCTCTAACGCCGGTGTGACTGACCCAGAGAAACCAGTTCTACACTTCTACACATCATGCTTTTGCATGATGACGATGCCACAGTTTGCATGTTCTCACCTTCTGTGAATCCTGTTTGCACTTGTCCACTTTCTCGTGCAGTTTCTTCTGCTGGTCGGTGGTGGCAGAGGCCTCGCCCTTGCTGTTGGCCTCCCTGGTGGACGCCAGCTTCTCCTCTTTGCAGGCCATATGGTAAGACTTCTTGGTGGCCTCCAGCTGCAGAGGAACGAAAGTGTTATTCCAGTTTTGGTAGTTTTCTTACTTTGCGTGAGAGACAACAGTTGATGGATATTGATAGTTGTGTTTATTGAAAGAATTTTGTGTTGAAGTCGCCCACGGCCCTCACCTCCTTTAGCTTTTTGGCCCAGGGCTTCTGGGCCTTCTTGAAGCCCTCCTCCGCCTCTTTGGTTTCCTTGAACCCGCCCATCATCTGTTTGTGGTACGAGTCCTTCTGCCAGTTCTTCACCTTCTCGAAGTCCTCGCCCATCAGGCTGTTTTTCACGTCCTGGTGAAGGTCGCTCGCCTTCTCCGCCTCCGTCATCAGAGCCGTCCAGGCTCGCTCCACTGTGCCGTACTGAGGTCCTAATGGAGCAACGAGCGATGATTGGAGCAACGAGGCATTGGTTCCGAAGCAAACAAACATCACGGGCCACGAAGGCCTCTTACCTTTGTCGACTAGCTGCCTCCATCTCTTGGACCACTCGGTCAGCTGCTGTGCGTAGCTTTTCTCGATTTTGGCACGCTCCTGGATGCAGTTCATCAGGTCGTTGCAGAGCCGGTGACCATCGTCAATCCGCTTCACCGTACGCTTGTAGTTCCCGACCTGAGAGAAAAACAACAACACTTCCTGTGTATTGGACTGCACTGATTTCTTTACTGACACCTTTTTCTTTTCTTTTCTTTCTGTCTCCCTGAACGCTGCAGTGTTTCAGCCTCAGGACCTGCCCTGCTCTTTAATCTGAGGTCAGCTATTGATCTACTGTTGAGCGCTCCTCAAACGTAATGTAATGGACTAAAGGAGCAGGTCGACATTTAGTTGTTTTCATTCTGAGGTAGAGGAGAGGATCGATATCAGGCCTCTATGTGTGCGCTGTGTCCGGAGGTAACCTTCACATATAGACTGCAACCCAAGGCAACGGTTGTGCGTTTGGAATTGAGATGTCGTAAAGTAACAGAATGTGAACTGGTGACAATAAACCTGAAAGTTGTTTGCTATCTGCTATTAAACAACAACAAATTAATGCCCATCAAAATATATATAATATATTTAATTTGTTATAATTTATTATGGTTATATTTCAAGAAAAGCTTTAATAGCTTTAAAACTATTATAAACCATCAGAATAATTGTCAGTTAAAGTTCTTTCAACTGAAAATGATCTGTGATGATGGATTCATGGCAACGTGACGCGGTTTACTGTCAGGATCCTTTACTTTGTGATTCATGCCTATTATTTAATAATATGATGTAGAGATGAGATTTTGTACGATGTTACACACATTTCACTGTTGTTGTTGTTGTTGTTGGGTTGTGTTGCAGCCTTGCACAGAGGAGGCTGTGTGTTGTGTCACCGCTGATGGATGTTAAGCTGCATCTCACCGAACCAATCTGAGCTGAGCACGAAAACGAAAGCAGCTGCGTTCATCACAGCGGCGCTGTGAGCGTGCTGTGACTCTGCCGAGTCAGCGCCGCCGCAGCTCCGCACACTGCGATGTAGTGAGTGTGTGCAGGGAGCAGACTGCTCACACAGCCGAGTCCGAGGGGAAATGTAAGATATATAATAATAAAAGAAAAAAAAACCTGAGCGTATGAATTGAAGATAAGTGCTGAGTAAATCCATCACATCCAGCCACATGGTGACCTGCTGTGTGCGTTTGCACAGTGTGAGGTCACCAGCTCTCATTTGTCAATTCTGGGAACTTGTTGCTCATGTTACATGAAACGTGTGTGTGCTCGGAAAAGGTTGTGGCTGGTGTGAAGACGCTGCAGGAGCCCAGCGCAACATACTGTCACCTACAACAAATAATCAACTACTAGTTCATTACAGTTAACGATTATTTTCTTCTTTCTGTATCGGTAATTACAGATATTTTATTATGCCCCAACATATTTAATGCAGCATTCAAGACTTTAGAGCAAAAAAGTTTTTCAAGGCATTTTAGAAATTCCATAATCTGTCTACCTATTAATTAAGTAAATAGCCCTGATGTCATTAACCTGTCACCAAATGCTATTTACAAACTGTGACAACAGGAGTCTGGTACTGTACATACTTACAAAATAGTGGCACTTATTTGTGAGGGCCAAAGTAGTAAAATAAAAAAAAACAAATACTTTACATTTTTGAAATGTAGCTGGCTCAGTCAGAAACAATGGCACAAAAACATAAACATGAGAGCCATTATGACGAGTGATTAAATTGACACGTTGTCATTCGATACAAACACTACGTCACAAATCGGCTCGCTGCCGTCTCACCTCCCAGAAACTGTCTGTCTCCTCCAGGGCGACGGGCTCCTCGTAGGCTCCAGACATGGTCCCGGGTCTGGCAGGATGGATTCAGGCTGTGTGGGTCTGCAGCTGTGTGATGCTCCTCATGCACTGTGAGATGGGAGGATGAGCACGGAGGAGTTTGAACGTGAGACGCAGAAACACAAACTCTGAATTCATAAACCTATATACATACATACATACATACATACATACATACATATATATATATATATATATATATATATATATGTGTGTCGTGTAAACAATCGTGTGACGTTATACTGAAATATATGACTTATAGTTTAGTTTGTTTTCTCAGTCCAACATTCCAACACTACAATAATCTACAATAAATGTCTTGAAATGACGATAACTTGGAAAATAGACACCCTGTCGAGGCCAAATAATAAAATCCACCATCACACTCATATCTCTCCTCCCCTGTAATTATTTTTTATCATCGATTTTATGACGAGCTCTTAATTTTCAACGGCATCGACTCATTCGGCTTCTGTCGCCACAATTTGGCCTAATTGCAGAATCATCTTCCCTCATTCGAGTGAACTTGATGACATCACTGCGAACGACGCCATTGAAATTAGGCCTCTACTCGTCCAGCTGCATGACCCATAATAACAATCACCTCCCTACACACTGACCCTTAAATTATTACTATTACTGAAGAGGCCTGAAAAGCTGATCACACACATACAATGTGTCATACAATGACACATAAAGCAAGAACATGGATACACAAAAGTTTGTTACTGTCGCACATTATCCCATTGCAAAGCCCTTTTATTCATCAGCACACACCACACAGCCTCACTCCAGCAGCAGCTCATGATTCGACCCTAACTTACTTCCATGAATATCGCCGCGTCAGCAACATCGCCGAAATGACCTTAATCACCTGATGACTTATGTTGTCGTCAAGTGTGAATCACATTGCAGGAGGAGACGCCGTCGACTTCTATTAACATCAGTAAATGAATATCAGTAGACGCGTTGATTTGAAATGAAACAATAGAGAGAGAGAGAGAGAGAGAGAGAGAGAGAGAGAGAGAGCAGTGGTGTGTTTTGATAGGGGGTCAGGGGGAGGGGCGGGAGCGGCGTGGGTATTTGGGTCAACCATGGACCGATGCATGGAGCAAAACATGTCTCGATGAGACGGAAAGATGGAGTGAGAGAGGGAAGTGGAAAACAAAAAGCTGAAGTGGGGTTAATAAAGGGACATTTCCACAGAAGTAAACAGCGGCTGTAGCATTGACGCGTGGAGAAGTGAGTGTGTGTGGTGCTGGGTTCATCCATTAGCAGCAGGCAGAGAGGCAGAGAGGAGGAGGCTTTGTTTGCCTGCTTCTTCTGAAGCCAGGTCACACTCAACACACAACCATCATCACAACTAATGCATGAGATCCAACTGAACACACACACACACACACACACACACACACACACACACACACACACACACTGCTGTGATTCATAACCCTCGCTCCTCTCTCCACAGCACGACCTGCACTCTCCATCCTCATAAACCTACATCAGGGATCCCCGTCCCTCTGAAGCACCTGCACACGCATCAACAACAACAACAACAACAACACAACTGGCAGCAGGGAGATCAACCGCAACGACACGTCAAGAGACTCACAAACCCCCGAGACAAAGGCCGCCAACGCACCCACAGCCCCCCGCACAGGCAACAAAAGCTTACCCCCAGTCCTCCATGAACAGCAGCTGAGGCTACAGAGGAGACAAGAGACACGTGGGCTCCTCCGCCCCCCCCCAGCCCGCCACCCCCCCTTCTGCTGCCCCTCCTCCTGCTGCTCCCCCTCCTGGCCGTCCACCTCTCTGTGGTGAGAAACCCCTCGTCTGCATCAATCAGCCACTGGGTGATTTACACTGTTGTTTACAACGAGTCATCACAGTCAGGGCCCACGCGATGCCGCCCCCTTCAGTTCACTGTCCTACTGTCCTACTGTCCTTCAAGCTTCCATCACCGATGCACATAAAGCTCATGTGTACACTATTAAAAAAACAAAACCTGCTGACGTGTTGAGATTTGCGGACGATGGAGTGTCTCAGTTTGCAGGAGTCAGAAACAGCAGCTCAGTGGAGACAAAACAAAGAGACAGGCTGAAGACAGGCCGGGTGGGGACGAATGGAGGCGACTCGAGGACAGATAAATAGAAGCTGATCTGAGAGCAGCGATAAAGTGATTATAACTGAGACAATAAAGTGTCGTAAAGTTTTGCAGGATTATTATAAGTATTTCACAATAACATGTTCTGTGTTGTGCAACATTGTTGTAATGCTACATCCTGACATACAGAGTCCATGTGAGTGACCTTCGACCTTTGGACCCGACTGATACTCGGCCACATGGACGACACCTGAATGGAAACACGTGTGTTACACAGGTAATCAATGAGTCCATCGACAGATCATTAACCAGCAGCTGTTATAATCATTAATAATAATTAATATTAATCATTAATAATCATTCAGCTTTCAAACAACACTGCGCCTTTATCAATAGTTTTTGATGAGGTTTTCTTGTTTAGGTTTTTGGACGTCCCAGTCGCGTCATCCCCGCTTTGCTAATTGTCTCCTCACAGTGAGTACCTGTATGTGTCCTCGTTTGATTCCTATCAGGTCATAGGTCATATTCATAATGTATAGAAGGCAGGACCAAACGAAAAGGCTGTTGACGTTTGAGAAAAGCGAGTCAACCAGTAGGTTTCCTTGACCATTACGGTAATGAGTCTTTCCCAGCGGCGTCCACACATGTCCTCTGCAACTGTCTCTGCAGGAAACGGGAGACATTCGTCAAATGCAGCACTTTTTCTTTCCCTCAGGACAAAACGCGCTGCAGCATCACATTCAGGTCCTATACATAGACCGGCGTCCATCAATAATTCACACTGCTGTGTAAACAGATAGATGCGATGACCGGCCTGACTCACAGGGAGAGACTCTCATGTCACTGGCCACACAAATGCATTGTAAAAAACAACAACAACAACAACGACAACGGTTAGATACGAGTGTCCATATATGGCTAAATCATGTGCGTCAATACCATAAGTGTTCAAACAACACAACACGCCTGTATGACGGCCCCATGATAAACACACAAATATATCCCGTGTTCTCAGCTGACGCCTGAGTCTGGACGATTACACAACAAAGAGGACACAACCGAGAGAAACTGAAACGCGTTCCTGTTTCTCTACAATATTCATGTAGCATTAATAATACAGGCTCTGGGCCCACGCAGACGCACACACACACGCAACTCCACTTCTCTTTCCAGCTTCGGCCTTTACGCAGCAAAATCAATGTGTCATTGATCAATAGACGCAAACCATGTTTGTTGTTCTAACTTGGAGGCCTCGAACCCGCACAGGAAACGAAGCCTCACGCGAGGCCTCGAGTCCGACGAGGAAGAGCGGCGTGAAGTGGCTCACGGCCGTAAAACTTCAAGAGACAACCGCGGCGGGTGTGAACGCGTCCTGACACTCAGACGTGTCGATACACAGATGAGATGAGACACAGATCAGATGAGCTTACACAACCTGCTGTGTCCTCTGTGCGTCCCCTTTGTCCCGGACAGCGTCACTCCATCCAGGTGACTGTCTGACAGCTTCAACGCAAAGCCACGCCATGACACATCCTGCAGGCCGCCACGCCTCATCCACACACACACACACATACAGCGAACTTTGACATATCACTAAGACGACACGTTAGGCCATCAATAATTAGCCAGGTGCAGGGAAGGAAGGGTGGAGACTGAGGGCTCCTGATTGTCACACACATTCCAGGAGCCAGACAGAGGCCGCTCCACTCAGTCGATACACATCCACATGTGTATCCATCTGTTTTTGTTTTGTTTTCCATCCCATGTGAGCCCCAAAGTCATATAGATGGTTCTGGTACCAAAATCTGTCAATGTAAACGTCGACACACCTTTCATCTCCTGTGTGTAATTGTTTTTTTTTAACTCGTGTCAGGCCAAACAACAAGGATACTATTCATCACTTCCTGTAAAATATAAGTTGTGTACCACTGACGTGGACTGGCACTCGGTGTCAGCCCGGTACACAGGGTCCAGGTGCCAGAATCAGTATCTGTTCTCGGAACGTCTCTGGTCGTCTTCCCGGGATCTGCCATCTGTGCGTCATCTAATCAGGTTTCTCCCTGCAGGGCCAACCCCGTTTGACCCCTGTGTTGTATTCCATTGTGGCAGGAAGTAATTTACGACAGCGGCGCAGGCAGGTCTGGTCCTATTCCTCCTCCTGAGGGGAGACGTGTTCACAGAAGGTCGTTATGTCTTCGGATTTGATTGAATGTAAAGTGTCTTGTGCTGCGCGTTGGAGGTTGACAGAAACTGGCTGATATCATTCAATCGGTTGATTTAATTTATTTAGTCAATTGACGGGAAACTGATTAAAACGCACTTTTCATTATTTTAGGCAAAAAGACCATATGTGTGGCTCCGTCTTTGTGAAAGTGAATTTTCTGACATTTTGCAGATTAAACGATCGAGAAATAGGAAAAAACTACGGTACATGAAATGTATCATTACTTATATCCTGCATTTAAAAAAATAGGATTTCTTCTTGTTATTGTATGTTTGAACCGTCCCCTGCTGAAATGTGCCAAACACGGGAACACGTGTTGCCTTGGCCTGAAATTGCTTCACGTCTCGAAATGAAATGTAGACATGGAAATGAAATGTAGTGATGTTTGTGTAACACCATCGAATACGTCACGTTTAAAGTCAATTTCTCAAAAAAAAAAAAAAAAAAAGAATCCAATCAATATTCCAGGGCATGTGCTGGGGACCTCTCTACTCTCCCTCCCAATTTGTTTTCTAATCAATAACCTTTTTTTTAGGTGGACAGGCTGCTTATTGAGGTTCCTGGTTCAGCTGCTGCCGCTGTGTGCTGTGTGCTGAGGACAGAAACGCAGCCACGCATTCAAAGACAGTGCAGCTGCTCCGAGAGACGCACACGCATGCCAACACACACACACACACACACATACAAAAAGCCTCTGTCGTCCATCCCATAAAGGGAAACTCGTCTTGCAGTTAGAGGTGATATCCACTCGGAGGAGACTCCATCAGTGATGGTGATGATGATCAGGCCTGTGATGTCTCTTTGTGGTATAAATACTACAAATACTACAATCCTCAAACATACTTCTAAACTGAACCTGCTCAGACAATCAGTCACAATGTTCCTTCTTTTCAGCCCAGCCTACAAACGCCATGGCAACGTCGCGCTCTCCTCTCCTTCCTCTCCCTTCATGTTAATGGCCTCTCCTTGTTCCTCTTGAGCTGTGAGGAGGCTTTTGTGATGGCGAGACGCCCAGGAGACACGGACTGATTTATTACGCTCCGCAAGGAGGAAGCACGCACATCACATGACGCGCGCACACAAGGACTCATCATACGACGGCACGTCAACAAACTGGGACACAAGTTTGATACTTTTAGTAGCAAGGTCTATGCACTTGTGAATTTACGCTCAGGCCGAGACCTGGGTGCACCTCATGAAACGGTTTCAGCTCGGGATATATGAGCTGATACGCAGGGCGAGTTGGCACGAGGCCGTCTCTCTGCTGATCCGCTCGTCAGATTCTGCTGATTCGGGATCTGGAGGCAGAGTGCAGCGTCAGACATCACCGACACGACGGGGGGGGGGGGGGTTATTATCCGGTGCACCTGAGACCGTCCAGGGGAACATCTCAGGCATCAACATCACCGACACGACGGGGGGGGGGGGGTTTATTATCCGGTGCACCTGAGACCGTCCAGGGGAACATCTCAGGCATCAGAGGTCATCTTCACCCACCTTCAAACGCACATCACATGACCATTCACATGCACTGGTCATGTGTGTGCTGCTGTAAACAGGAAGCAGGTTGTCTACTGGATATTGGATTGGCGCAGACTCACGTGCTGTTTTTCCCAACCACACAAAGACCTAAGTGCAGCACTTAAGCTGAACGAACGGGATAAACAATGATGAGAGATGCCACCCGCTCATCACAGAGAGGATACTGTATTGGCCTGGATGTTTGACAGTGTTGCATTATGGGTCGTTTGCAGCCTTGAGGGCAGTAAGTGTTTGCAGGTCTGTGTATGGTCGATCTGCAGGAGTGTCTGAGGTCCGGTGCCAGTGGTTTTTGTTTTCATCTATTTCATACAAGTCTCCATGTAAACATCCACCCGTCCTACACGCTAACAGACTGTGCAGCAGAGCAACACATTTGTATGGCTATTTAGTGTTGTGGTGATTCTCAGAGGACCTGGGATAGAATCAAATTTGTATTCCCATTGATCCAGAAACCAGACATTGCTGGAAAAGCTTGGTGTATCTGAGGCCGGAGCTCGGGTTATAAAGGCCAAAGGGAACAGCGGAGAAGAATGATCGCCTTCTCTCAATTATCTAATGTCAGGATATGGACTGTGAGGCCAGATGTGACACGCCAGGCCTGTGAGTACAAATGGAAATTGAGAGCAAAATGGGGTGAAAAAAAAAACGATTCAGGGTTTAGTCTAATTACATTAATTACATTAGCAATGACACCTCATCAGTCATTCCTCCTACCAAAACAGAGAGTTAGTCCAATAAGACCCTCACTCCAATAAAGGCAGAGGCACAGATCCACTCCTGCCAGCATCATCTGATCATTTGTTTTCAATAAATAAATAAATAATCAACACATTTGAGAAGCAATCAATTGAATTTTTCTGGATAAGTAATTAATTAATTGTGATGCTGTTATTAAAGGTTGGTGATAATCAACAAGAGGAAACTTGTTATATTTGTTTGTTGCACAGACAAATTGTGGTCGTTTTGTGTCCTTTGTTGTTACTGTGTGTTGGTTATATTTGTTTTCTATCATTTTGTGATCCCTTTTCTGTACTTTTCTGAGGACGATAATAAAACTAGTCACTTGAGGTGAGGAGAAGCTTTGCATCCCATAGTGTGTTTCAGGGAGTCCAGTCGTGCACTGCAGCTGCATATGGACCAGAGAACCTGTTGTACCGCGCAACAGTTCAGAACCGTGGACAGAGCCCACCGGTGTGAGAGTGTGTTCAGATGGAGGTCAGATGTTCACAGCAGCTCTGACCACACCTGCCAACACATGACCTCCGACATGAAGCCGAGAGAGATGTGCCGGTCTGAAGGAAACATCTCTCCCTGTGCTGAGCTGCAGCCTGCACACACTCACTGCACATCACACACACATCACACACATCACACACATCACACACATCATGCATCCTGCACCAGCATATGTTGTTCAATGCATTTGTGTCATATAACATATTTATTATATAATAATATATACATATATATTCTAATATTTTTGTTTTCATCTGTAG
>JAFBJQ010000923.1:143500-244292 GCA_016785345.1 Trinectes maculatus
TAATAATATGGAGTTGCATTTCCCATCGCTGGTTCACAAGCACCTGCTCTCACCGACAGCATCCAGTCATTTCGGTGATGTAGGAAGCGCGTGAAGCATGAAGAGGAGGAGGTCAGGAGTTACATACCAGGACGGGATTCTAATCCAGTGTCTTCGTGTAGCTCTGAAAGTGTGACCGCTGTCTTCATCTGCAGCGTCCGACTCCCTCCGACCACCGCCGGTGACTGAAGCTGGACGCGGCCGACAGATGGGGGATGGTCTGAGGTCTGGTGTCAAGGTAGCCACAGTGAGAAGCGCGACTTCCGGGAAACCCTTTCAAAATAATTCCAGTTTAAAATAACCAATGCCTGACTTCCTGTTAGATTTAGGTTACGAACTCCTCTGTTTTTTTCCTCTGTTTTTATTTTGCCTGTAATATTAGAACTTGATAAGTGAAAGTAGCTTTTGTTACTTCATTACATATCTACATTATAGAATAAATAAACAGCATCACACCTCACATATTTTTTCTGACCTCTCAACTGTTCTTCCTTTTACTTACAAATAAAGTTTTTTTTAATCTTATCTTATCTTATCTTATCTTATCTTATCTTATCTTATCTTGGTCCCTGATGAATGCAAGTCTAAAAAAATAACTGTGCATTAGAATTTAAAGAATATATATTTTTTAACTCTATCTGTTGTAGGTGCTTTATTTATATGTATTTGTGATCCCCCTGTAGGAAACCGCTACTGTTAGTACTGTTAGTAAACGTTGAAATGTTCCTTTGATGAGGCTTTAACGTTGATGACGTCATAGCCACTGTCCTTTGGGTTGTGCTGATCGTCAGAACCACCTTATACTGTACACGGCCACCTTATACTATTCAGCAGTCACGCACCTCATAAACAGGAAAACACACACACAAACACAAACACACACAACCTGAGCAAACTGCAACGTCTCCTCAGCGACCCCCAGTTGCTATTTTGCATCCACACCTGTAGGTGGCAGTACCTCTCCTAGCGGCACCGAGCCGAGAGGATAACCCTTTCCGGTAAACGACAGACGTTCCTTCCGGCTCCGGTCCCAAATCAAGTGGAAAGGTACAGACATACCCGGCTTCTAAAATCTAAATAAATCTCCATCATCCCATCAGATTCTAAACAATCATGCTTTGTGTTTGGTTGTTATTTGTGTTGTCTTGAAAAACCTTGGTGTATTTTAGCCCCAAATGTTTTCTAGCACTGTGTATTAGCCTTAAATGTAGGGCTGTTAGCCTGGTCGATGTTCACGAACGGCTGCCATTTTTCCCTCGGCTAACACAGGCCTTTGCAAATGCAGCGTTTATAAAAGCGTGCGAACAGTGATGTGAACAAGTAAATGCGACTGTGGTGGTTTTATTTCTTTATCTGTTTAATCGTTTTATGTAAACAGTCTCTCTGCCGCTTTTAGTTTAATCGGTGGATGTAGCTAGCTAGCTGGCTAGGCTAGCCTGTTAGCATGCTGTCAACAGTGAAAGCTCCGTGCGGAAACTAACTTGTCGCTTCACACGCAGATGCTGATGCCCAAGAAGAATCGCATTGCTATATACGAGCTCCTCTTCAAGGAGGGAGTCATGGTGGCCAAGAAAGATGTCCACCTGGCCAATCACCCCGAGCTTGCGGACAAGAATGTGCCCAATCTTCATGTGATGAAAGCAATGCAGGTGAGCTAGCTAATGATGATGATGAAGGCACTACGCTAATATCGTTAGCCTGTAATTATTTATAGACGACCATAGCGCGGTTTAGCACTGATCTGTGCATTTAAACGTATTCATTTATTGTAGTTTAGGGATGATGCTTTTTAGACAGTAACCGTAATTTGTATTTTGAGTTCACTGTTCATCGGCTTGATTGTGTTAGCATGCGTCAGTGTGTAAGACCAGTACATCACTGGCGGGATGCGGGTTTTTAAGATGTTCTTTGAGAATCAGAACAAGTTGAGTGTCGGAGTTTTGTTGCACAATAAGTGAGAAATAACTAATTTGTTTTAAAGAAAACATCAACCACATCTAAAATGTTATCTTGACATTTATTACTGGACCATATGAGAAACCGGAGTTGAAAGGTTGTGCTGCTTGTGGTGTTGTAGTGTCATGGAGAGTTTGTTTGATTTCACCAAAATGACGTGTTGATGATGTGTTTTTCATTCAGTCCTTGAAGTCCTGTGGGTATGTCAAGGAGCAATTTGCCTGGCGCCATTTTTACTGGTACCTCACCAACGAGGGTATCCAGTACCTGAGAGACTTCCTCCACCTTCCCCCTGAGATCGTGCCCGCCACCCTGCGCCGCCAGAACCGCCCTGAGACCGCAAGGCCCAGGCCCAAGGGTAATCACACTTTTATATAATTAATGTGGTTTTGATCAAATGTTGCCTGCTTTAGTCTTTAAACTGGAGTGTGCTCCATTTCTCAAAAGCAAATATCACAACACTTGACTTTTAACAATAGTATCAGTCTTACTAATGTACTAATGTATTAACATCTGTGTTAAAGCTCAAAGGACATTAAATTAATTATAGCTGAATATTATATATGTTGGAATCTGTGCAACTACAGATGCCTACAACCATATGCATGTCATTCATTTTAAAGTTTAAAAGTTTCCATGACAAGTATGCTGAATTTCCTTATTCTGTCATTTACTCAGTAAAACATGCCCAAATTGCAGTGTGAGTACATTGTTTTTCTTCTTTTTTTAGGAATGGAAGGAGAGAGGCCAGCCCGCCTTAACCGAGGGGAGGCTGACAGAGATGCATACAGGCGATCCGCTGCACCCCGTACGTATACTCGTATAATTCTCACCGCTCCTTGCTCATGTGCTAGGTTAATGTTAAAAGAGTTTAATTGAAAGGACTTTAAATGAGACGGGTAGAATGTTCGGGTAGTTAAATAGTTGAGTCAGGGACTATTGTACAGAAAATGTAAACAGATTTCATAATTATTTCAGTCGTTTCTCAGTAACATACTGGAAAACTGCAATTAAACCCTCGTATGTAAAGAACAAAGTTAAATTCATAAATTGTGTTGAAGTTAAACGAGTTTAAATCACTGACTCACTTGTTTGTTCTTATCAGCTGGTGCTGACAAGAAGGCAGAGGCCGGTGCTGGAGCTGCTACAGAGTTCCAGTTTGTAAGTACTTTCTTTTTTTTGTACTTAATATCTGAATGTTTTAAGTGGTTTTGTGAAAACCATATTATTGTCTGGATTTATTATTTCTGGTACAACAAATTGGGTTTATCTGCTGCTTTTACATTACAATAAAAATTCCACATTACACTGGTATTCAACATGCAATGTCAGGAAGCTAAATTCAGTTTCAGTGCAAATATCAAAATTATCTTAAATTTCAGGATAAATAAAGTATATGTCTATTAATTGGATTGAGCGATGTAATAAAACAAATTTCCCTGTTGCAGAGGGGTGGCTTTGGACGCGGCAGAGGACAGCAGCCTCAGTAAATTTCACTTTCTCTTTGTGTACAATAAAGAAAAATCAAAATACAACCTGTCTGTCTCAGTGTTAAGTTAATTGTGGTTGCTGGTACAGGCTTAGTTAAGATCTTAGTTTTTTCAGCATTTTTGTAGCTAAAAATTGTCCTTAAAAAGCACTGAATTCAGTTTCCCAACTAAGTATTACTTTGAATTCATTTAGACATTCAAGTGTCTATATGTTAACTGTCTGGAGATTCATATTGTGAAATTAATACATCGTGTTAGATGGTCCAAAATATGGATTGAAATATCGATACTTTTACATTTTGATTGTTAATATAGGTATTTAAACATCTGCTTTGGTTACTCACAGTAAGAACATTTAATACAAATTAACGGAGGAAACAATCTGCATTTTATATATGCTAATTTATATAGTCTCTACATAAAACAGTAATATGTATTTGTGTGACAAAGTGGCACTGGGTGTACAAACAGTAAAAGATGCTACAGGCATGAATAGAGACAGCGGCCTGAATGTGAAATACTGGTGTTTATTTGTTGGCACATTTATATTACAATCTTCAGTCTTCTCGCACTGGTTTAATTCCACAGTCCAAAATGACAAGAGAGGAAATGAATATTACAGTGACATAACCTTGGAGACCACAATTACAATGAGTAACTTCAAGGCTGAGGCCATCGGCAACAAATGAATGTGGTTTCTTATTCAATAGTATATTCTGGGGGAAGTAGATTTTTTAAAAAGTATTTAGTTTTACAATCCTCAAATGTTCAGTGATGCTCTTTGCTTTGGCCACAAGATGGGGCCATTTCTCAACATGGCAACACATGAAAACAGTCAACTCTGGTAAAGTGAATTTATCAATAGCTCCAATTCGAATTCAAAACTAATTCTGTTTCAAAGGCTCAAGCCTCAATGCCAAACGGATGGTTAGGTGAGCTTGGGGATGTTTGCTTCATAAATGCCCTCGTCGATTCTGTGTCTGCAGAGCAGGAATTTTGACGCACAAGGGAGTTTTTTTTTTAATGAACATAATTCTTTTTGGCCAAGGTCAAAGTGTGTCCTGTCTGGCTGTTAGGCTGTTGTGTTAGCTATATACGAGACATTAGCTTGTCAACAACACAACCGATTAAAGACAAAACAGAAACGAAACAATGGATAAAGAAAACGTAATCGTTAATTAGCAAGTCACTGGCTGTAACTTGTGGAAATCCTCCTCACATTCATTTTGACAGTATCTCCCACCCCCATCAAACCACCGAGAGTTAATTAATTCATTTACAATTACCAAGGGTTATGTTTCTCAGCCATCTCCTTACCATCTAATTGCACATGAAGGTGAAGACTAAAACCTCTAATCAACAAAAAATGCAGGAAGTGCCAGGTAGGGCATCATAAAGCAAGACTTTGGCCACCGCACCTCTCTGATACGCAGTAGTAAAACAAGTTCAAAGTCTCAAACTGAGGTGGAGATTTTACACCTCTCTCATCTGCACTGTCATATAGAGACACAATTCCCACAATATCACAAATTAATACGAGGAGTTTGTGTAAAGGTCCAGTCATGAATGGGAGAAAAGACAAAAACAGTCACCTCTCACTAACGACCTCTGTCGTCACTCATCTGGCTCTTTCTAGTGTAGCATTTGGTCCACTAGCTTACAGGTTTTAGTGTAATTTCCCTTTTGAGGGTTTCTCATCAGCTTTTGAATTGTGACACTGGAGTTTTCTGTCTATAAAAGAATCAGCTGATTAATGTTTACTATCCAAGTGGTTAATGCTGTTTCATAATACTTAACGCTACTATGACTGATATTCATATCTTAAAAATGGCTGAACAAATTTATGTTGTAATTTAAAGAGGCTGGATTGATAAATACAGAGATAACAATCCTTAATTGTACAGATTTTACACCTTGATGTTTGTTTTGGTTCTCTTAAATGACCTTGTTGTCAACAGCAGAAAGTTGCTTTTAATGAAAAAGTTACAAGGACTAAATTATACATTATTTGCAGTTTTACTGAAAGGGATGTCATTCGTGTTTACAGCTTGTAGTTTGAAATAGACAGAAAACATAAAAGAAACAACAAAGGGAACTTCACTGAAACTGGTGGAACAGCTGCTAGACTGAAAAAGACGTTGGGCCCTGAACAGCTACACTTAATAGTGGTCTTCATTTTTTAATAGCTTTGCCAAAGATACGGAAAAGAAAAAGAATCCCAGAAATTTCATTTGGTCTAAGAATACAAGGGATTAATGATTTTCAGAATATAATGTTACTAATGGACTCTTTGGCCTCATCCGCTATCAAAGCCACATTCCTCGTTCTTTAGCCTCTGATGTACACGTAGCACTCACTGATGTGTAAGATGTCTTTTTTTTTCATTTGTACTCTCACCTTTGATCTATACAGAAATAAACATTTACAATAAAAACCTTTTACATGCTATCTACAGCGCCTCCAGTTTCACAGTATTGAGCCAGCTGCCTCGTGCCACAGAGGCCAAAAGACGCAGCACAGCTAAAGAGACTTTTGCCAGACGTTAGAGAGGAAAAAAATAGTATTCAAAAGCATTTTACATGTTAAAAACGAGGTCTCAAACTGTACAAGGCTTGTTGTTCTGCATCTTGCCAAAGACAGCATTATAGATTCAATATACTTTCAATGTCTAGCAGGTGTTTTGAGGGTTTTTGGGGATGCAGATTAAATACTAAAGAAAGAAGGGTACAAAATAATGACCATAATGAAAAGTGCCCTCTAAATTCACCTGTGCTTAGAACACAATGTAAACAAATGCTTTTAACCAAACTGAATGTGAGGAGTACAACACAGAAATGGAAATTTTAATAACTTAAGTGATATGTGCTGCATTTTGAAATTACAAGTCTGCGGTTTTGAAATTTACTACTTCTGCCCTCTCGGTATGTGGAGGAAGACTTTGTAGTCAGTCACAAAAAGCATTTTTTTAAAAAGAAGAAACAAGAGGGATTAAAAGGAGGTAAACACGCTGAGGAGACAGGTGGTTAATTTACACTGTATGTTGACATTCTTTCACTCTCTGTACAGTATATATGCTCCATTTGAGAACAAAACCCAAAGTGCTTGGCTCGCTTCCCAAATAAGAGAGAATATACTTTATGCTAGAACTTTAAATACTACTAAGGGGCCATATCCGTCCGATAAAAGAGACACCAACAACCACCATAAGGAGGAAAATAAAGAGACCTTATCGAAATAATCCGAAGACCTTACCACAAGTCTGTTGCCCAGTCAGCATCAGGGCACTCGAGTGAGAGTGACACAACATAACAGTGCTCATGCAAGACAAGTCACTTCCCACAATTCTGTTCATACAAACAACATTTCTTATCCTTACAAAGAGGGAGGGGGACTACGCTAATGGCCACATTCGTTCACAGAGAAATAACCAAACAAGTGGAGGAGACATTAAAAAGACCACCAAAAGCCTTCAGCTTAAGCACTAAGTATACACTTTTACATTACAACAGTAAAAAGTAGTTCTTGCATTCGATAAACACCACGCTACGGGCGCTTTAAGGGATGAATGAAGGGAGCAAGGGGACATTTCATGCAGTTGTCAGTAAAAAGAAAAAAAAATAGAAGGGGTCAAAAATTACATTTACATTTACAAAGTGTTTCAGACTGTTCACCCAACACTTGTCATCGAGTCTGTGCCACGGTTCCGGCACAAAAGGAGTTGGCAAGGCAAACCATGTTATTGAGACAAAAAAAAAAAAAAGAGAAGAGAATAGAATAGATGAAGAAGAGTAGAAGACACAAGTAAGAGCGCATGTGGTGGCGAAAGCTCGAAAGCTCCTGCGGGTGTCAGAGTTATGGTTTTAGTTATCTAATACCCGAGACAGAGCTCTGATTGATGCTGTAGGCAGGGGAGAGGTCCCCACCTATCGTGGTCACCAAAGGTGTTCCATTACTGGTCAGGCAACTCTCCTGGAGAGCCTCAAAGTAGGTGGCCTGCACAGGCTTGTGACACCGCAACACTTGTATGGCATCGTCTATTTTAAACCATTCCCTTTTTCTCCCTGTTGACAGAGCACAGCATTGTGGAGCAAGTTAAGACACGGGACGACATGAGGGAAAACAGCAGTATGAATAAATCGTTTTGAATATTTATCAGTTCTATTCGCAGCACTTAAGTGAAAATCACAAGGGCAGGAACAAAGCTGGTGTTATAATCAACTCCAACAAACACAAAATGAAATCCCTGAACCTTAATATGACTACAGCTTAGGCAAGAAAAAGAAAGCTAATGACAGCATGTGACTGTCTGAGAACTTTGTCCATATGCAGTTTGACAAATAAACAAGTGCAGTGCTTTACCAATGTTGACCGAGTCCTCCCAGTCCTCCAGTACCTCTGTTACAATAAGAACATAGACGTAGGTTCTGTGTTTCCTCTCTTGGTTCTGCGGAGAGAGAAAAAAGCCCTATTTTCACTCCTCGTTCCCAAACATGCTGCACGGTATGCTAACATTTGAAAACTAAAAATAAAGGTCGACAAGCAAACAGCCTTACCTCAAATACTCCCACTAGGCGACCTAAAGTCCCCTTCACACCGGCCTGTGAAATAAACAGAACAAGATGAGAAAATGTAAAAAAGGAAATATTTATGGCACAGGATATGTCTAAATATGAAATATTGGGGTTTAATCCAGATTGGCAATTTTTTTAAACCTGTCAACATCAAAACTAAAAATAGTGCAAATCCAATTCAAACCGAATTTTGTATCAACTAGTCAGTTAAAATCCCTGCAGCTCTACATTATACAGCTGCAAAACTCTACTTACTTACTTACTTTTCTACAAGACGTTTTACGCATCAAACCACCAGTCACATTTGATTTATTTACGCAAATCAACAAACATGGTGTAACTTCCTCTGTTCGTAACCCTCAAACAATGGTGAGTTAAAAAGTCAGGAACCAGAAACAGAATAAACTCTTCGCTGTCAGTCTGTCTTTCACTTTCCATGATCATAAAACCAAAGCCAGCCGATCCAAATGTTAACGCTTTTTTTTTTACAGAGAGGACACTGTAAACACTTCAGTTCATGTTACCTTTGAACCTTAAATCTAATAACAAAAATAATAATCAACGAGGTAGATCTTAACTCCCAGAGGAGGAGAGTAGGTCAGATTTAGACCGAGAGCAAGGCCACTTGCTGACATCTTTGCAGCTTCTTCTCCAGGTTCCAGTTTCACTCTATAAATAAATGTTGACACCATGTGCTGTACTGTAGACTCAGTGTTGTACTCTTCTGGCCTTCAGCTAGATCATATTGAAAAGAACAGGGCTACTCTTAGAAACCCCAAAGACACACCAGGGATTAAGTAATAGGCCAAAAGTCAACCTGTATGTTTTTATGGCCTGGAAAAGGTCTCCCAGCTCAAGCATTCATGTGACTGAAGCCTACTCCTCGTTAACATGGAAAATGATGTATACCACTGAGGCTGAATTACATTACATTGTCATGTGTCTTCATAGTACAAGGCTGGGGGCTGTATGATTACTAAAGACAAACAGAGGTCTTAAACAGTCAGACTGACAAACAAACCCAGTGTAACTTTCGACCAACCAAAAAGCATAAGCGATTACTCATTACTCATACAGCTGTTAGCATAAGCTTGTAAGGATTAGGATATGTCTTGTTGTACCACCGTCTGATAAGAGGCTTAGAAAGCTACGGTACACGATGATGCATTGAGTAGCACTCAAAGTAAACACAAAGTAGCTGAATATGGTCTTTCGGCAATATTAACAAACTTCGCTAACAATGCAAGATTTCTTCTCACCCTGTAGAAATGTGTTGGCAAGCCATAGCAACCTGAAACCACTGAAGCAACCAAAGTGCAAAAGCCAGGATAAGAGATGATATCAGCATCCATCACTGTGATGGATCACATGTAGAGAATAGGTTTTATTTGGTCAGTGACCCGCCAAGAGCTGACAGCCGGGCGAGATTTAGTGTCAACAGTGCCCTGTCGCCATTTTGATCAAAATGCCCAAGCGATAAACATGTACAGTGAAGGCACACTGGATTTGAGGCACCAGCATAAACAGCACAAGCAGGATATTGATTTTATAATGAGCTTCAGACCTGTTTACTAATTGGTGCACATTCCTCCCCAACACAGATAAGGAAGCCAGATTCTGTCCTTCAAAATGATTCTGTAACATAACTGCTACGGTAAAAACAGATTGATCTAAAATGTATGTATGTAACAATTAGTCTATTGTTTTTCTTCATTTCTCTGAATGTGTGGGACTGGACCGTACTGGAACCGCCGGCTAGCCAGTGATCAATCTCAGTGTAACCCTATTTGACACCTTAACACTGCTTTGTAATATGATGCTATGATACAGCTTACATGTTGCTAGGCTCTCTCGCTTTCTGTCCATGCAAACAGGATGACTGCACTGACGAAATGCACTTTGAGAGGAAGGTATTAAGCCCACTGTTATATCCAGATACGATTTAACAGAAATGAAATACAATATAACCTATACTTAAGCTAATCTGCCACGCTGTCCATTCTCAGAACTATGTTACCAGCTATTATCTAAGTCTATACAGACATGTTCCCCATTTGTGTTTCAAATAAAAAGGTCAACTTAGGTTGTGCCAGTAGACAGTCTATATAAACCTGCTTATCTGACAGTATCGCTTATTTTGAAATAAAAATAAATAATGTGTAAATTAATGATGATGATAAGAGTAATGACAGACAGAAAAAGAACTGACCTCCTCACACACTTCTCGAGCTGCAGCAACATTGGGCTCTTCCTCCGGCTCCATTCCCCCACCGGGAACTATCCACTTGTCAGGGTGTCGACTACTGCTCACCAGCAGCACCTGCAACGCATCCCATGCAAGACTGTTTAGGCACTAATTCAGTTTAATTTAACTGTGTTTCTTGGTGTGTTTGTGTGTTCACGTTGCACAAATGTTGTTGCATGAGAGATATTCAGCAATCTGTGTTAGTGGTATGTACAAGAACAAGAACCGCCCAACTTCTTTTTTACATAACAGCTTCTTGTCAATTACCTAGCTACTAGAAACATACCACTATTAGGTGGCCTGGACCTCTGTGTAGCTGGGTCTTGTGTAAATACAGCTAACTTTGCTGCAAGCTGCTCATTCTTGTTCAATAGCTAGCTTATGAATCACCGCTTCTTTGCACACAGCTAATGGGGAGTTAATGATGTCGGTGTGCTGGGTTAACGCTGGAGCTTGGCCGTGGGCCGATCTGGTAGAACACGGTCTCTGGTAAAAGTTTCTGAGTACGTGCTGCTCATGCTGATGCGTTTCCTGTAATCAGCAGCGCATGTTGGGCACAGTCCTGCTCCTGCTTCCACCAGACAGAGGCGTTAGTTTAGTCTGAGCTCGTCTCCTCCCCTGGTAAACTTCCCACGACAAAGCCATCTTTGTGCCGAGTTGTCGACTGGACAACAGATCTCGAATAACCCTTTGCGGGCTAGTTTTTAGCGGCTTTGATGGATGAGGGAGCAAAGCAAGGTAGCAACTGTGGCTCGGTGACATGTGTTGCAACGTGGTGAATTTGGTGCACAGTGGGACGAGGGTGGATTCCACAATGTTGGTGTTGTGAATTAAAACTCACGGTGATTGTTGTAAAACGCACAGTGTTGTTAAAAAATAAATAAATAAACAACCAGCTGTTAGCTAACACAGCTAACAGCTGTGGATCAGCCCAATGTTTGGCTAGCAATACCAGTTGCATTAGCACTAATACAGTCACTACCACAACTCGCCAAATTTTATATTCACTCGGGTAGTTACATGTCTTATCCTGTCACGTTAAAACCTAAACTATCGATTTAAATCACTCCGACCGGTCCGAATGCTAAAGTCAAAGCTAGCCATAGCCTGTTCTATGGGCTGTGGTTGCTGGCCGAGAGCCGGCTGCCCACAGCTGCTACACGGCTAGTTAGCAAGCTAATATTAGCCGTAGTTTGTAGCTAGCAGGTTGACTCAATGGTAAGAGGCTGCTACCTGCACAGCTAAAGAGCCTTACATAACAGTAAGTAGGAGCCGAAAAGCAGCGTTTAATTCGTAACGTCGGGAGTAAACACACCAGGCTGAGGAAAGGCTGAGTCATACTTTATAGCTGACCCAAACGCGCGCCTGTGCTAACAAATGTATCGATTCACAGGAGGACAAGACGCCGAAAGCAGCTAGGGTAGCTAGCGTTAGCATGGCCCGCCAGACAGCGCCATCACCGGCCTCACCTCCTCCTCGCTCTCGCTCCTGAAGCACAGACAGGCGGCCCGCTTCTTGTAGCCATCCCCGTCGTACGTCCGGGTTTGGTTCGACTTAAGCTTCATCATTTCGGGGGCGCAGAAGTTGAAAAGTACAGCTAAGTTGTCCGCTTCAAAAGACGACGGCGCAAGACGCAAAGTCCTCCTCCCGGGAACCTCGGCGTTTCACTTAAAAGAAATAACTTCTTCTTCGCTTCATTTTCACAAACCTGGGCACATCTACGGCACGGTCGCCATTACAAGGAGCCGCTACGCCCACGACGTAATTTAACCGTTAATAGCTCGGAGAGCGTAGGGAAAGAGCGTATCCTGCGTTGGTGAATGGAGACGACGGCTCGCGGGCAAACGCAGCACGCACGCTGCGTCTGGAGCGAACCGCTGAAGGGAACTGGTCCTTTTTTGCTCCAGCCGCCCGTTTCACACTTCTGCCATAATAAACGTCAAGTAACGTGGTGCAAAAAAAATAAATAAAATGTAATTTTTTTTTTCTTCTCATAATATCCCGATAAAACGGGAAAGCGAGACACGGGGTCGGTGCATTGTTTTCAGCACCGCAGGTAATGGACAGCGCCCGAACGGTCCTTCAAAGTGACGCAAACAGCGTGAACTTTAGCGGCAGATGCTGTCACGAAAACAACCAGTGGGTTCATCTAGTCAGCAAATAGGCAGAAAGTAAACAGCCAACCATTGTGATCATTTCTAACTATAACTGTCACCATAATGTGTTACTTTTTTTCCCCTGTTTTTTCTGTTGAAGTCCCATTTCCCTTAATGTTGCCGCCAGGGATCAATACAGTTTAAACCTATCTCACGTTATTATACCTCCTCTTATCTTTTAAAGAGAATACCTCCATTGTAATTGCCAATCCGGCATGGAGGAGGTCAGCATCATATTAAATGTACTTGCAATTTAACTGCAATCTGATAAGATCATGTGGCTCTAAATCCTAGTTTTTCCTAAAGTTCATATTGTCTGATTTTAGTGGACAGTTGCGCCATTGCACTGGATATTTTTGGATAATGGTATTAACTGATATGATACTACTTCAGTTTGATACTATGTATATGACATTTGCCCCTTTTATTATGGTTTTAAATCACTAATTGCATATTTGTTGCCAACAAGAATACAGTCACCAGTGCTATCATTCAGTGTTCGGCATAGTGTTACTTTATCGATGGTTTGCTGATTAAAAGCAGCAAAGGAAAATGCAGGGAGTTGACAGTATTGTAGCAGTCCAGTGTCCACACTCCACTATTTTGTTTCATCCTCTGCTTTATTCCTCTGTTTTCTTTAGGGAGGATGGGCTTTACACAATTAAGCAAATCTGTATATAGTGTATAGGGTCATACTCAAGAGGCTGCACTTTTACTATCTGCAGTTGCTATGGCAACCCCATTCTCTTTGCAAGTCTCTGGTGAACCATTCATGAGCAGGAGCAGAGATAAAGTCCCTGTCTTTTCCAAAAGAGGGCACTCACTTCCTTCGATAAAGGAAACGCAGGGCATCTTTTGAAAAACTGTGACTCTCAGTGGTTTAATTTTTGTGAATTATTTATTTGGTCAAAAGAAACTGCCTATTTTGATTTTAGACATGTTCTGTGCCTTTCTTCTCTGTATACACAACACCTTGTGTTTTTTTTCCATCAGAGATTCTCTTTTGAAAGAGAGCTGCACGTCATACAGGTTTGCTGGAAAATTTCAGATTTTGAACTTCACAGAATCCTGATGACTAGCAAACTCACCCAGTGATGTTGGCTGTGTCTCAGTAACTAACAACGTTTGCTTGATGCAGACGTGAGTGTTGTGAGTGTGAGTGCAGGTAAAAAGGGACTTGTTAGACTCGCCTGCTCTCACGTCAGCTTCACACTGACACCATGTTCTTTTTTTCTGTCAGACAAATCCAAGAACGTGATTCATGCATGGAAGAGAGTCATATTCGAGAGATGTTTCTACGCAGTAGCACTGATGATGCAAGGTCTCAGAACTCTTATGTAAGTACAAATACCATGATGTATAAATGCCAAGTTCCAAGAAAAGCTCCTGACTCAATGATATTGTTAGTCAGCCATTGATGCATCAATGCGAATGTCACATGTCACTATTTTAGCTCTAGTTGGAGATTTATTATCTGACATGACACTTAAATCATTGTCATTGATATTCTGTATTGCATCAAATACAGAAAAGAACACAGCGGGTCTGTACACAACACACTGTAGTTATGTTAAACATTGAGTGACAGAGTGTCCTGATCAAGATGTTATGAAGAGTTTGAGGCATTTTTTGAATTTCAACAGCTCAAAGGGCTTTTTAGCTGAGGTTAGTTCTGTCACTGAGCTCCAACGTACGTAAGAAGTTGTTTTTCCCAATCTATTTTTATGTAGTGCGGGAACATGGGAAGCTTTTCACAAAATGAACCCAAATTACCTCCAAGTATGGCTAAAATCATTTTGATGTTGGCTAGGTTTGCATACTTAGGTAACATAAATTGCTAAAAACGTGCATTTCTTCATTCATTTCCAAATAAAACCAAAGGAGAAGCGATTTAATTTGATCTGTTGTAAGTCTTTCAAAATGTAATTCTTTGAAGTCACAATATTAGAAGCAATCCTGTTGGTTTCCATGAACAAAGCTCCTTCTAGAAGTTTTTCTTTTCTATCAACTGCACTCCAGACACTATCTTGCAAATAATTTATACACTGCTAAAGCCATGAGGGACATTTATACGAGTTTTAACAGTGTTATTGTATTTAGTAGCTAAGAGCGAAACCAGTAATACGTCTTTCCACACACCAACGTCATAGCAGATTTACAAATAAAACCCAGAAAAGCCCTGTCTGCTTTGCTGTAAAAGTCTGATAGAGCCATTTATTGGCATATGATTGTGTGTGTGTGTGTGTGTGTAATCCAGATAAACCGAGCAGTAACAAGAGAGAAGATCAGGCCAATTCCGGCTAAGTGCTATATGTCTTAATAAGACATTCCCTTTTACAAGTGTGAAACTCAACCAAAGGCTGTGCAGTGGCCGAGGTTTGTTTGTCTAATCGAAGACCGCTCAGATATTGGCAACATTACCCTTTCCAGCAGCCTTTTCTCCAAGTAAATATGCACGTTAATGACTAAATAAGCAGGAGATTGTGTTGTTCTGCCCGAGGCCAGAAGAGATTGTGCTTGGCTTCACACATAAGAAGCAATTTACCCTGTTGTGATTTTCTGGGTTTAAAGTGACATCGGTCTCTCTCCTTCACTAAACGGTATCAGCGAGATGACATCATCACAAGTCATTAGTTTCCAATTTCAGACGCTGCGCAGTTATCAAATGCTGTGGTGAATAAAGCACTCGAAGACTCAATGAGCACAACTCACCTTTCACGTCAATGAGAAACTCTACTTTAAATGTATAATTAGCAAACACATATCACAACTTATTGTGATATGTGTATATTGTATTTTTCATCAATGCTAACTTATTGATTTGATGAAAAATACAATATGTGCCATAACAGTAGCTATTAAGGGAAGTTGCTGTAAGCCATTAAAGGATAATACATGTCAAAGTTTACCACCAGGGGCTGCTGTAATGCCAGTTACAAATAGTCCAAGCTAATATTGCTAGCAACATTTTTGAGAGCAGTTAATTTATGATGAACTGATGGAATATGTGCAACGTTACAGTTACTTAATAAGATAGGAGCCTTATACGCTGAGAAAAGACCTTAACGTTCTGTTGCAGTGATGTCTGCACCTCGTCTCATAGGCAACCCAGCATTCAGGTTTGTTAGTGTACAAGTCGAAAGCAGATAACTGCACAACAGACTGTTAACTTTATCCTGCATGTATTTCAGGGTGATTTCAAAGTATCATGGCAAAATGTCCCTCAACAATAACCAGAAAGGGCCAAAAGGGCAAAAGGTTTTAGTGAGAAAAGTGGAATGAATATGCTTCCACCCACCGACAGTGAATATTTGTGAAGATCAAAGGCGCATGAACATCCATATGTTCAATTTGTGATATTATGCCATGGAGCAGGATCATGCATCTGAATGCCACCTGCAACATATTACTTTCCAATGCTCTTACCACTTTATTTTGTATTTGCTACACAAATTTAGCATTAATCTCAATGCATAAGCTGTGGCAAAATAATAGAATTCACCGCAATATGCCTACCGCAATATGCACAGGCCAAATTGACTTTATTAATGCCACTTTCTGTCGGAGCAATGGAGCACAACCAAAAAATACAGAAAATGACTTTAATTTAAGACCAAGTGACTAAAATGAGCCATAATTGATTATCAGAATAATTAGACGTTAATGTAAAGTTAGTCAGGTGTTGCAGCTCCAGCCTGCATAAACTTTGGTACAAATACAAAAGTAGTTCACTCCGCAGGGAGGGGAAATTAACGCTTCATCACAGATTCTATAGATACATCTCTATCCTAAACCGAAGACGAGGTCACATGATCTTAAAACTTTGTATTGGCTGTGTCATCACTTTTATTTGTGGCGGTTTCTGCTGGTCACAGGGTGAATTCCTAACTCAGAGGAACAGACAGTGATGTAATATCGGCTGTCTCAGCACTTGTAGCTATACTTCAGATGAAACATAGCCCACTGTTTCCCCTTGTGCACACGCTGTACCAGAGATATCATTTGCGGTCAGTGGCCAGTCTCTTATATAAAAATGCTTTATAGTTCAAAGGTTGCACCTTTGGCGACTGTCAACCAGTCAGCATCTCATAAATAAATATCACTCTCACGTGGAGCATATGTCCGCTCTGTCTGTCCGGGTTGGCCTATTTCATCTCTGTAAAATATTGCTTCTAACAGACAACTTGTTTTCCACCTTGTGGATGTGTTAGAGAGTCACAAACTCAATTTCACATAATCAAATGTCAACAGATAAGTTTGTATGCCCTCCGGGTTCAATATTGACTGACACAGATGATAAAAAAAGATGTAAGACACAAACATGATTGTATTAGATGGATATTTGTGCAATACTAAAAGATTTCGACGTCGTGTCTCATCTTTCTCCGCCTCTTTCGTCTTATCATCGTCCTTATCGTTCAGGCTCCTCTTTCATCAAAAATTTAATTCAACGTAGAGTCAAGCAGCTCCAAATTCTCATTTCCAGAACAGTCTTCTGAAGAGACGATATAAAACAGGGCTTCTCAGAGGCGCATCGGATAAGCATAAGCAGAGGTCCAGCAAATAAATGCAAGACAAAATTGCAGAACTTGAGAATTTTCATAATGAGTAATACCCACAGTGTATCCATAAATTGGGAGCTGTCTGGGGGCAGGTGATTATGCCTCAGTGGTGAGTCTTTTTCACTGGGATTTCCACAAGTGAGTGGAATTAACATGGCTTAAATTCTTTCTACCCCATAGCTAATTGAAACAAGTAATCTCCAGAGCTTGGCACGCAAAGGGGGACGGGAGGGCTCAGCGGCATAGCGGCATAGCATGTTATCCAGATACTGCGCCACATCAGAAAGCACGTATCAGGTGTCTCCAGGTGGAAATGTCACCTTTTACCAATTGTCCACAGTTACACAATAATTTACATACTGTGTTATGCTAACTAAGTAGAACACGGTGGTTTTGAGGAGCTGACGGAGTAATGATGTTATGTAGAGTAAAACACTTTGTACTATATAGTGCACAAATGAGCTGTGTGATGTTTGTTGTTGTTGTTGTTGTTGTTGTGTGATTCATAAGATTCCCTGATGGCTCACAGAACTGTCAGTCTCCTCGTTGAGCTGGAATTTGCTCCTGCGGAGCTACAGATGAATATTCAGAGGCTCAGCTGCTTCCAGGGCCGAAGAGACCTGACACACACCCCTCCAAGGACTCCCCCCCCCTTCCCCATCCACTCCCACCCCCACTGTCAGTCTCCTCGTTGAGCTGGAATTTGCTCCTGCGGAGCTACAGATGAATATTCAGAGGCTCAGCTGCTTCCTGGGCCGAAGAGACCTGACACACACCCCTCCAAGGACTCCCCCCCCCTTCCCCATCCACTCCCACCCCCCTTTTTTTCCTCCACACATCTCTCTTCATGTAGTGGAGTCGCTCCAACACTCCACAGGTGTGACCCAGTCAGACCTGTGAAAGCCTCCTCGGCCCTGTGATCAGAAAAGCAGAAAGAGCAGCTGCGCCTACAAGGAGGCAAAGTCTGAATTATCACCATGAGCGCTCCATTGGACATCATGGGAAATGAATGAGCCCCCGCCGCAGGCTGCACCCATGGCACAGTTCAGTCATATATCAGGAAGTTCTCTGACTCTCCACAGCTCACTGTGTAGACTCTTGAAGGTTAACATCTGAATGGTGAGTCCATCCACTGCGTTAACGTGTGAAACAATCAGCCATAATGGAACATTCCATGCTCGGTTTCAAACGGATTTCTCGCCTTTTGGCTGGATAATGTTGGACACGTGCCCGTTGGACACTGCGCTCTGCTGCAGGATGTGGCTGCCGTCGCTCATCGCGCACGCACGTGCGCGCACAAACAAAGACAATCTTGATTAAGTCGTCGCTCTTGGTGACTGGACTTGATATATGCGTCCTGGTCCACGCGCAGCGCCGGGCTCCACGCGCCGCGAGACTCGGCGTCCTGCGGGCTGCAGCACCTGTAAACGCGCGCGTGGTGTCGACCCAGAAACATCATGCTTGAAATAATGACACCACATCCGCTGTTGTCAGCGAGGTGTAATTGTGAGCGATTGCACCGATATGTCGTCGCAGGTGACTGATCGTCACAGATATATCATCACATACAGTATATATCATCCATATAGTCACAGATATATCATCACATACAGCCACAGATATATCATCACATACAGTATATATCATCACATACAGCCACAGATATATCATCACATACAGTATATATCATCACATACAGTCACAGATATACTGTATCATCACAGATATATAATCACATACAGTATATATCATCACATATAGTATATATCATCACATACAGCCACAGATATATCATCACATATAGTATATATCATTACATACAGTATATATCATTACATACAGTCACAGATATATCATCACATACAGTATATATCGTCACATAAAGTAACAGCTATATCATCACGTATCGTCACAGATATATCATCACATCGTGCACAACAATGTTTAAACAGGCAGAGTCAGTCCACGTGATCTGTTCCAGATGATAAGATGAGTTTGATGAGACTTCCGTTAATTGTGTCTGTCACTACAGAGAGAAATAAAGAAAATAAACGATGGGGCACTGGAGTGTGTGCTGAGATGTCAGATGTGCCACACACAGGTAAAGGGCTGTGTGTCACACTGCCTGCATGCAGCCACTGCTGGTATTACATGCTGTAATCTGGCAGTCACCCCCCCCACCCCCCACCCCGCCAACACACACACACCACCCTCCCACCCAACGCAACACAATCACTGATGGTGCTTTCCCTCTCTCTGATACAGGCGCTGTGCTGCGACGCACATAACATCAATCACAACCACGGGGCGCGCGCAGTCTTCAGTCCACCAGCTGGGAAGTGCTCCGGTCTCGGGTGTGGGATGTGTGTCTGAGCCTGTCCTCGGAGAAGCGGTGTCGGCGAGTGTCTCCACTCTGGACGACGTGCGGTCTCTCTCCCGTTCGCACGCAGCCTAAAGTTGGGGACTCGAGACTTTCAGCACCACTTTCCCGCGGACAGCGCTCGCGGCGGTTCCGGGTTTCATGTGGATACTGCTCACAAACACTGCGCACGTGTGCGACTGAAGAGAGAGAGAGAGAGGGAGAGAGAGGGAGGGAGAGAGAGAGGGAGAAAAAAGCGCCAGGATTGCGGAGGAAGTCTCGTCCCCTCGCGCATCGCAGCGCACAACAAAGACACGGTTTGGCTTTGGATATGGGTCAGTTCGTATGAAAGGATTCTTCTCCTGCTGGAGGAAGAGGTGAGTCCAACCGTCCATCCGGCAAAAAATGGGTCATCTACTAAAATCAAATGTAACAAAAAAACCAACAACACAAAAGCAAAACGTCGTGACATAAATTCAGTTAATCGTTGAAAAGAATTGTTGGATCCGTGATGCAAACCTCGGAGGTGTTTTCCACACAAAATATGTTTTTTTTTTTTTTAATTTTTTGTCTTGCAACTTGCGCGTTGAATACTTCAATGTAACCTGGCGATTCGTGGCGTTGTGGCAGTTTGGAAAAGTGGGGACGTTTGTGTGTCCGTATAGTGCGTGCAACGCCCAGAGCTGTGCTTGCATTGAGTGTTTTCGCGTTGTGTGTTGCAGCTGTGTACATCACAGCCGCGCGGCAGCACTGACAGAGCCTGGAAGAGCCGCTTGATCCGCTGCGTCCAAACGCAATTCCAAAAAAAAATGGGAAAAAAAACAACCCAACGCATGTTGGTTTAATGTCTGTTCATACAAACCGGATTGACTCTGACTCGCGACGTGAAGGATGCCCAACGTTGGCAGCCCCCCCAACATGCATCTGATCCCCCTCCCACCCCCCACCCCCCCAAGCCCTCCAACAAGTTGAGTCACGTAGGGGGGCACCCCGGCTGGGTGGTGCTCAGTGAGTGTCTGTTGGGGTGGGGGAACACGGTGTGTGAGTGTGGGCCATCGATTGTCAGTCTGTGTGCTGTGCAGATGTGTAGCTGTGTAGCTGTGCACCCTCCTGGCAGTGGAGCCAGAGATGGGAGACAGTGTGGAACTGCTGATATGAGACTCCGGACCCCACAGCAAACTTTAATAGGTCACTTAGTCATGGTTGTTACTTCAAGGCCATTATTGTGTGGACCGGGGTGTGTATTGTGCTTAATTTGCACGAGCAGGGATTGTGTTCTGTTTGCCTGGCGTATAAAGACGACTGCGAGTATAGTGGTCATGGATTATTAGACAAACAATGATACTGGACTCACACGGAATATTATTAAAACTGCTTCCATTCCAGGCTGCTCCCTCAGGCCCCTTTCATGGGGCCAGAGATTAGCTGTGTGCGCTCATATGCTCAGAGCTCCGATTCGCGGTGGTGGTGGTGGTGGTGTTGGTGGTGGGGTGATTACCGCCAAATATGCCATTGTCTGCATTCCCTCTGAACTTACAGCCAAAAGGGGAAACATTCCTCATATCAGTGGGTAATTACCTCAAGAGGTTGACTCAGCAAAAGAGAGATTTTTTAATTCCGCTTCATCCAGCCTCGCAGCTCCCACGAGATGAATTCAATGTCTTGTGTTGGGTTATTCTCGTTGGCATGTTCTTCACAACTACAGTGGCTGATAGTCCACCTGGATCTAGATACAACGCCGGCTTAGCAAATCTCGCTCAGAGGGAGGGATCGGGAGGAAAATACTCTGTGTGTAGACTGTAGCTGCTGAGAAAGGTGGAGGGCTTATTCAGAGAAGCTTTTCCAAGATGTGCCTGGCTTATCTCGTCCTCCGAGTTAGTTTAACAAGTGCCGAGTCAGCGTAAAACCCTTGGTTTGTCAGCAGCTAAGTTTCCATATGTCATGGGCCAGAATGGAAGCAGTTATAAGGAGATACTGTAGCATTGCCTCATTCCCTGCTTAATAATACACAGCGATACACCAGCATCGAGTAGATTCTCTTACCCAGGTAATACAAATGCTAATTTGCACTGCAGTCAGTTGGTCAAGGGGTCATATAGCGAACACGTCACATCCACTCGATGGAAGCCATGATGATCAAAGTGATTGAAATGATTTTGAAAGAGGGGGGGAGATTGATCCTGTCCTCCATCGTGCACATCTTCTTTCTGTAGCTGCTGCATGGATCCAATAGGAGGACTGCAATAAACAGACGAGTGCACGGTTTCCCAGAACAGGCCAGTGCTTGGATTCCCGACAGACCTCTGTTGTTCCCGTTTACAAAGACTCGTGTTGGATAGGAAAGTGTGTGCATGGTGGTGTGCAGAGCCCAGGTTCCAGCGTCTTGGCAGACGCCATCTGCTCACCGGGGAGGTTTTCCAAACAATTCCTTATTAAAGACAGGGGGAACGGGAAACATGGCCACACTACAAACACAGCATGCTCAGATTTTGTTTTTGTTTAAAAAACAGGTTGCTTTATATATTCAAGCATGTATACACATACACACATACCAGGCATCATTAATAGAGGGAGCTGGGTTTAATGTTGCGGCCGATAGGTATGAAAACAAAAGACAGTTTTCCCTTTCAAGAAACGCTTTTAGAAACCGTCATTACCCCTTTACAGATTTCAGGAAAACATCTTACAGGACTCCCTCCGAGTCCCTCTGCTGTATAAAGTATCTTTCAATAGATGATGTTTAAGCTAATGGGTACGTGTTGTATATAAATTACTACAGCAGGAGTTCATAAAGGCCATTTATTCTAATGGACCATTGAAACACGCTGAGAAGGTTTTCTGTTCTCTGGTTTGTAGACGAACGATCAGTGTTTGTCCTTGTAGTGCGGTATCACATAAAAACAGGCTGCATTGTAATTTGAGGTTAGATCATTTAAATTTCGTGCATTTGTCGTAAATTAATAACTGTGAAATCGTGTGGAAACACAACTGGATTCTGGAGCTATTAACAGTGGGAAGAAACAAAAACAGAAAGAAACGGAGGAGTGATGCTGTGCGTTTCCTGACTCATCATGGACACAGATTCTTCCTGGGGCAGCGTTGTGTGAAATGGAGTGTGAAATGAGTGCACTTAACATCCCTGCAGTAGATTATACACATTATCTTACACTAGGGTTCGAGAGCATCTTGCCTCTCGCCTGTGAATTTGTCATCAAGTTACGTTCACCTTTACTCCAGTCCATTTAATGGTCCCTGCAAGCCCAAGAATACCTGTTCGCTCAGTTCATGCCTGGAGCTCCAGAACTTTATGAAATAATATCATGGATGGAACTCTTCATGTTTTAGTCTCTACGCAGGGTTTCCAGACAGGGGTTGCATCATTAGTCACCGAAATCACTGTGAAACTGCCGAAACTAGTTTCTGCTCCTCATTTTACCCTCATTTATTGTTGTACCTAACATGTCTGTCGTGTTGATGGAAGAAAAATGTTGCTTTATTGTGCTTTGATGTCCATGCTAATTATAAACCTCCCATAACTTTGAGTACTTTGACGTTTATAAAAATAGCTATTGCCGCAGAATCATAATTTATATGGCAGGTTTGTTATTTACAGGGAGTTTTTCTAACAAATTTTCTACATTAACGTTAACGACTCACGACATGGTGATCATCAATGTTTTTACAATTGAAAATCTTAGGCGGTCAGTATCAATTATTAATTGCTTTTATTTTCTGGGCGTTTCGTGATCATCTTACTGCAATAAAACAGTGAACTGCACAACAGGGACCAGTAATTAGTTGCAACCATAGCCCGTTTAAAAAAAGATGGTCGATGCGTCTCTCTGATTCAACCAAGCACATGCGGGTTTTTTCAGCATGTTAATGCGTGGATAGGTAAAGTTAGGGGTAGCAGCTTGGACAGGGGGCGTGGTGCTATATTTTATTGTATTTGTTTTCAATATGTCAAGTTTACTTGTTTTCTTTTATTCAGGACAACATGGACTCCCAGGATTCTGTTTATACTGGCAGGTGTCATCAGCATTTAGGTTAATATTCATAAATGTGGCCTGTGTCATTTAGGATTAAATGGCAGTATTGACATAAACACAAATTATTCTGCGTCAGATATAACCCTTTGAGCCTAACCCATTTTATCATTGCTGTAACAGTCCAATCACACTTAATGATGACGTTTTTAGCATGACTCGAAATCAGTTATGCCGTATACAGTCGTTAAATAGTTTTGCATGCAAAGTAAAGGAAAAACCTACAGGTTTTTGTGCCCTTCACTATAAAAGATGAGCGCTTCTTAATGCTCGTCCAGGGAGTACTGTTCCTACATCACAGAACAAGATGTACCACTCCCTCACTTTCACTTTTACTTTCTTTTGCCATAAGTGGCCTCAACAGACCAAAACGCAGGGCGGGTGGGTGGGGGGTTGGGGTGGGATACTGCGTTTGAATTGAATAGATAAAACCATAGATAAAACCATGTGTTCACACAGTATTTGAGGAGTTTGATGTATTTACGTGCCCACAGTTCTATAACTGCTGGAGATTAGAGGAGTCGTCAAACTTCCCTTTAGTCACGAGGCATATTGGGAAACCACAACCACATGGAAAGTAGAAGCAGAAGAGACAGGTGGAAGCAGAGTGTGTATTCCAGTAAATACTTTGCTTTATTGGTATAAAGATACTATATACCTCGGTGCTAAGGTGAAACACTTTTGCTTTTGTCAGAGAAGAGGTTTCTGTTTGTTTTTTTCTTTTAGCGACAGTATATCAGTGGCATTGATTTGAAGGCATGTTTTCTGGTCACCTGGTGAAAGTTCAATAATTATCCTCTTTCAGCTCTGTCTTTGGTCTCCACCAGCTCTCGAGGGGCCCATTTAGAACCAAAATGCCTCTATACACTATATAGGCTGCCTGCAGCTTAAAGCACTGGATGTGAAGCGAGTGACCCCTAACAGCTGGCGTTGTTTTGAAAAACAAATCTGCTAAAAGATGCTAAAATCAGGGGATAATTATCCTATTAGGTTTACCACAATAAGCTTTTCCATACAGTTGATCCTCTGATCTATTGTTATTGTAAAAATATTGATGACTGTTAACTTTAAGTATGGCAGTCCAGTGTTTAATGGTAATAAACAAATGATTTGTAAAACAATATCATTAAAATAACGCAATATTAGAAATAAATATTTTCTAATAAATGCTATGCCCTTCTATCTGCATAGAACTGCCTCACTGATTTTGGATTATTATTCATTGTACATGCTCCCGTGCATATTGAGAAACTGATAAACAGTCTTTACTATTTATTTAACCATCTTTTGAAAAAAAACAACCATGTCGATGGATTCTTTCCCACGTTCCTGAAGTCCATAGCTCCCTTTACGCCAACCTCCAAACCACCACCTCTCCTTTTTGTTTGAGCTTGAGTGTAGCCGGAGTAAAATTGAACAGTATAGCCTCTGCCTAGATACTTTCTCCACCTCTGAATGTAGGTGGAACTGTCCAGCAGTGGGATGGAGGCCTCTGATCATGTTGCATCACGCTCTGTATGTTCACCTCGTGCTCACTTCTCCTCGAAACCTCATCTCAGCTCGCAGTGTGAAAACAATGTGACAGGCGTCAGTCATCATTGTGAACCTACAGAGAAGTGAACATAATGCAGTATCACTCATTAATAAGGCACCTTGACATATTTATTTTTATACTTATTTTTAGACCCCAAGCTATTTATTCATTTATTTATTCATTTATTTATTTATTACAGTATCGCTG
The DNA here is from genome assembly GCA_016785345.1 of Trinectes maculatus. Lineage (NCBI taxonomy): Eukaryota > Metazoa > Chordata > Actinopteri > Pleuronectiformes > Achiridae > Trinectes > Trinectes maculatus. The sequence goes on from JAFBJQ010000923.1 coordinate 168,666, forward strand.
TCTTAGGTTGGGGCAACAACTCAGATGAACCACTGCCCTCAGGATCAGCAATGTATTTCTGATTCTGACGCAGCCACTTGCCTGATATTTCTATAGCATTTGATGGAGACCAGACACTAAACTCAACAAGAGTTCATATTGAACTTTTGGAGACAGTTGCCACAAAACTTGACTTTTTGCTGCCAAAGTAGCGAACAACTCTGGGTACTAATTTAGAAAGTAACTTAACATTAGCCTCAACAGTGCTCAGTACTGTGGGGGTCAGCATAAATCTTTCACCTGGGCAACTTCATAATTTATAAATCCTTCAGATAAGCTTTAATGTTGAGTCCAGCTAATGCATATAAGTCCATTATTCTGTCTTTCTGTACAAAGTCAAATTGCCGACTATTTAGCTGGCAATTCCTCATCGCTAAATTTGTCTTTCCGCAGTTGAAGTGCTAAAAGATTCTAAGAAGCTCCACAGGTATAAGACCTGCAGAGCTGCGTGATAATTCTATGTGGGCTTTTCACTCCCATTTTTGACCCATTTCACATTACGGAAAGTCATTGAATTCACCGTTAAGATGAAAACCATGAATATGGCAGTTTGAAGGACAAATCAAAGAAAGGCATGAATAAATGAGCGTAGGATCATACAAAAGGATTTAAGAAATGCAAAGGTCCGCCACTCTGCGGATATGACTACAGATCCACGACCTTGACACCGGATGCACAACACGTACAGTGGTGAGATCAAGGATAATCACATCAGTTGTCGAGTCAGCCTCGGTTTTTATGTACATGGTGTGAAGCTAATTACGCAAAAACTACAGGACTTCAATCCAGAGACAAAACAGCAAACTCGTTGTTCTCCTGGTGAGATCAGTCTACCTGACTCCTGCCCGCTTTAATAGGTTTTTGTTTATTGTTTCCAGAACTTCTGTTGACCACCAGCCATGTATCGTCTTTGAGCATGCACTGTGTGTATGTATCCTGTAGCATCCTTTATATCCAGGACAATTGGGATGATTGGCAATAGAGACTGAATCTTGGTTGGTCAGGCAGGTGTATAGGCAGGACTATCACCCACGCTCAGACTCTGAATGCAAAATTGGTGCAGTCACCTCGTGTGGGCGATATCATTTAATGATATCGCCCACACGAGGTGGCTGCACCAGTGCTCCAGATATTATGGCTTCATTTTTGTCCAGTGGAAGGAAGCGGAGACATGTTGTCCATGTTTACATCGTCACTGACATGTCGTGTTTGCGTTTTCTCCTGGCTTAATTGTTTATTGTTAGATTGTTATCATGCGAATGCCTACGAAACTGCTTTCGTGCACTAGAGAGTTTCATTCGACAGTTTTTCCTCCAAAGTTTTAAGAGTCTGTTTAAGAGCGTCAAGTAAACGAGCAAAATCACGCTTCAGCCGTCTTGGCACAAGACCTGCAATAAGTTTGAGAAGTTGGTTACACAAGTGGCACAGCTCCTTTCAGGGAGAGTTCAGTGGGGGCTGTGTGTGCAGCAAGTGGGAGAGAGAGAGAGAGAGAGAGAGAGAGAGAGAGCAGGTGTGTATGTGTGAGGCTGATGACTGGAGCAGACAGTTTGGAGTTCGCTGTATAGCTGGGAATGCAGCAGTGTAATATACATGCAGTTCAGTCAGTAAATAAATGCTGCATCTCATCAAGGCTTTCGCCAAGTTGTCGCATCTCGCCGTCTTTGTCCTTGAGGCAGAACACAAATCTCCCCTGTGCTTTGACCACTGTCAGAACAGTGAGCCAGTAAATGGAAGTCAGATTCAAGAAGGGAAGCGCAGGCTTTTGCGTTTGCCACTGGAGATTTCAGTTAATGGTGCATGTTTCAACTTGTTCTACCATTTCTACTCTGTCACCAAATGTGACAGAGTAGAAAGCAAGTTTGGTTCATCTACGAGTGTTCCCACTTGTCCTGTCTGTGTACCTGTTTGTGTACCTATCTGCGTACCTGCCTGTGTACCCGTCTGTGTACCTATCTGCGTACTTGCCTATGTACCTGTTTGTGTACCTATCTGTGTACCAGTCTGTGTACCTGTTTGTGTACCTATCTGCGTACCTGCCTGTGTACCTGTTTGTGTACCTATCTGTGTACCAGTCTGTGTACGTGTCTGCGTACCTGTTTGTGTACCTATCTGCGTACCTGCCTGTGTACCCGTCTGTGTACCTATCTGTGTACCTGCCTGTGTACCTGTTTGTGTACCTATCTGTGTACCAGTCTATGTACCTGTCTGCGTACCTGTTTGTGTACCTAGCTGTGTACCAGTCTGTGTACCTGTCTGCGTACCTGTTTGTGTACCTATCTGCGTACCAGTCTGCGTACCTGCCTGTGTACCCGTCTGTGTACCTATCTGTGTACTTGCCTGTGTACCTGTTTGTCTACCTATCTGTGTACCAGTCTGTGTACCTGTCTGCGTACCTGTTTGTGTACCTATCTGTGTACCAGTCTGTGTACCTGTCTGCGTACCTGCCTGCGTACCTGTTTGTGTACCTGTTTGTGTACCTGTCTGTGTACCTGTCTGCGTACCTGTTTGTGTACCTATCTGTGTACCAGTCTGTGTACCTGTCTGCGTACCTGTCTGTGTACCTGTCTGTGTACCTGTCTGCGTACCTGTTTGTGTACCTTTCTGTGTACCAGTCTGTGTACCTGTCTGCGTACCTGTTTGTGTACCTATCTGTGTACCAGCCAGTGTACCTGTCTGCGTACCTGTCTGTGTACCAGCCTGTGTGCTCCTCCTGTGACAGTTTATTGTGTCCATTGCTATGAGAAGACACAGCTGAGAAAACAAACTAATTAAAATATGTTCGAACTGTTCGGTTCAGTATGAACCTTTTGCAACTTGACAGACACAGTATGTTAATTAACAGTCATTCCTCATTACGTTGACAGCAAAAAAAAAAAAAAAAAAAAACATGTTCCTCACAAAGAAAAATGTTTGGCAAATTACAGTTGTTGAACAGGAAGAGAAATTTCACCAGATACAGTTGCAAGAAATTAACCATATGAGATGAAGTTTTCCAGCAGTGAAACATCACGAGTCATAATCTTTACAAAGAATAACATTCACTGGCAGCTCACTTTAGACTTTACCACCATATTAGCACTTTGTTGCAAATCAATATGGTTTCGATGCAGTTTTTACTCTAAAATCTCTTGTTTTGTATATTGGTACAATAGGATCCACTTGAGCGAGAGTAACTGCCCAAAGAAGGTTAACGTCAAAAGATTTCTGTACATCTACGATAACACACTGTATCTTCCCAAATGTTTCCCAGTTTAATGGCCCAAGTCCGAATTGTATATTCTACCTTTTGAACCCGATGCTGTCTGTACCACACACTTAAAGCGACAGGCTTGTTGAACACACACGGCTTGTTGAGTGGTTTTCAGTTCAGCTGGTTACTGCTCAACCCTCCCAACCAGGAAAATACGCAGTTTTATTGGCAGTCGATTCTGGTTTCTGCAGTGACCCCCTTCTGTCGCATCTCTTTCTATGCAATCACTCATCTACTCAGGTGTTTTTACCTCAGCCCTGTTCCGGATCTGCTCTGGCCACACTGTGCCGGCTGGCAGGAAGGCGTTTGATTAAAAAAAAAGAGATTCTGCTCAGAAACAGATTGCTGGGTTCAGTGTGATGAGATCAGTGTGGTGCTGGTTCCAGACTGTCGGCAGAACTTTAGAAATGCTATACGGCTGATCTGCCCCCGAATCAGCGTCAGTGGGCCCCAAAGTGAAGTCAGAATCATTGGATGCCCTGTGGTGATTCATTATAAGACACAACAGCGTTGCCTTGTGAGTTGAAGTCTGTGTGCGTGTGTGTGTGTGTGTGTGTGTGTGTCATTGTGGCAAAGTGCAGTCCTGAAGAAAGCTACTGTTTCAGGAACTATCACAGAGGCGGTTTTGAAAACTTTGGAAGGTGCTTTTCAACCTCTCACTGTGTGTGTGTGTGTGTGTGCACGCCTGTGCATAGATAGCATCAGACCTGTGCTAGACGCAGGGATTAAATTTCACAGGTGTGCAGTTGAGATCAAAATGAGAGTTGAGTCTGAGGACGGCTGCAACAGTTTGACGCCTGGGCAGCGAGTAGACATGCAATAATGTGGTAATGACTATTCAGTCCTCATGGGTCTGAATGTCATCATGTCTGCTGTGATTCCACTTGGAGATGGCCCCCAGTTTGACTTGGCAGCAGCAAATTAAACAGTATTTCTCCGACCGAGCGCGACAGAGCGACAGTTTGACAGTAAGGTCTGTGGCTCTATGGCGTTCGACAGTGAAGCTAGGAATCACTGGTGCAGCTCTACACACACACACACACACAGATAGATCAAGATGAACAAGCACATTATCTCGAGTTGTGTGATGATCTTTCTCGTCCGCAGCTCCAACACTTGTGATTTATCTTTCAGATTGACAGGTGCGTGAATGTGCTCGCACAAACGTTGTTTTTAATTCGTGAAGGAAACCACTGAGGAAGAAAGGAGAGAAGGAAGGAAGGAAGGAAGGCAGAGGAGGGACTTGTGCTAAATGAAGGTGTGTAAGTTGTCCCTGTTGTGATATTTATATCATAGCAAATAAAAAAGAGTAGCTGACTTATCAGCATGCACACATGTGGATCTTCAGTGAATATCAGTGGTGTTGATTTAATCCTCTGCATGTGGATATCATTAACATCCTTCCTGAAATAAAATAATAATAATAAAAAGAAAAACCCACGTCTCCTCTGACCGAATGCAAATAAAAAGAGAATTATTCAAGTTGAACGAATATGTGTCTCAACCACATCCGCCCCCGCAGAGCACAAAAGCATATGTAGGTGGCGCCGGGAGGCACTGGCACGCACAGAAAGCGACACAGGTTCGCTGGTACAGACACTTATTACAACGCACAACGCATACGACGTATAACATACAAACATGCGAATCACAAATGCACGCGCAGCGAAGGGGGGGCGGCTGCAGAACGCATGAGTCCATGAGCTGTACGAGAGCTCTTCTGAGATCCCCCGAGCCCGCTGTGGGTGTTTAGTCGCTCCCGCGAGGGACGCTGGTTGTTTTTGCGGAGGCAGGTTCAGCTCTCGGATTAATGAAAAGCTCCATCTTAGTCATGAAAAGAGCATTTTCACAATCTATTTAACATGGTGCATACCAAAGGCTCACATTAGGCACTGTTGACTTATGCTCGCCTACAGCAGTGTTCTCTGATGCATTCATCGCCGCTGCTGTGATCTTCTGTGGGTAGGCCGCCGCCCTCCAGCAGCGCCCATTGAGTCTCTCGCATTTCTCATGCTCACTGTCGGGGAAAACTCATTCTTCATTGGCGGGATGAAATATTGCGCACAACTGGAAGTCCGAGGGATTTATTGAAGAAATGAGAGTAATAAAGCTGCCCGGGACGTTAGTGGTCTTTTGATGTCTTTATCTTATTTTTTTTATTTTTTTTTGTGTCTGGAGAGTAATGATCGTCCACCAAAGGAGGATTCAGCATTGTACACAGAGCATTGTATACTCCAACAGAGTCAAATCTATATGGGTGGAACTATAGCAGTGGTGGGTCATAGGGATGGAATGCAGGATGTTTCTATGCCAGTAGCCCCGCTGACCACTGAGAGACTAAAGTGGTGTGATTGGCTGCAGTGGAGACGCTGACTGAAGAGCAGATGATGAGTGCTGGATGTTATTCCAGCGGTTGCTTCCGGTGAATTATTTAGTGCGAATGGTTGTATTTACACAGACTTAAGGTTGTGGAACGTCCGGACCGTTGCAGGGATCCCAAGCTCCACGTGATGAACCCAGAGTCGTTCCAGGAACTGTCTCGTGCGTTTGCTCGTCTCGCTCTTCCCGCCCGCTCTTCCGCCCCTTGAGCCGTGTCAGCGATTTCTCCCCTTTGAGTGACTGCCGTCAGGCCGGACCTCTCAGAGCTTTTAAAAGGCCGTTAAAGGTCCTCGGGATAGAGGGCTTTCGAATCGCTCTGCAGCCACCCCACACCCTCCACCCAGCCCGCCCACAAAGCCCCCTGAGCAATCACAGCTTCCCAGCATGTCAGCGAGCATTATAATAACCTCCCCTTACGCCTGCGATCAGGGCTCAGCCGTGCAGCGGGAAGCGGGGGGGAAAGCGAAAGGGACTTCCTCGTAGCAGAGGGAAAGGCCGGTCATCCCCGCCTCGTTGACCTCTGCGGCCTTCACGAGGACGTGATGTGAAGGCGTGGGAGATGAATGATGATGGAAGCGATGCTTTGAATCGTCGGCCGGTGTAAACACAGAACGACGCGCCGAGTAAAAACAAGATGCAGCTCAGACTCCAATAAAAACACAAATGTCATCCGGCTCACTTTTGAATGGGGAAGACAAGCGGAGGGTTCATTATGTGGCCCCCGTTCTCCCGTCCCGTCCAGGTCGCTTCGTCCGTCACTGCACAATGGCAGCACTGCAAATTCTGCTTGACAGCAGAAGCCTCCCTTAGGGGGACTAAGTGGCATCAACCTGTCATAGTCACACACTGTTGCTGACAAGGTGATGACAAACACCTTTCATTAAAAGGCAGAACCCTGGATGTTCCTCTGAGAGAGAGCATGTTCTGGTCTTCATGTCAAAGGCAAAGCACTGCGGCAGGAGCTGGAGACATCGGGGGCTAAAGTCTGTATGAGTTTCTATTTCGCCATGGTGCAGACTGCAAAATCCCAAACTGTTTGAGACTGGCCACAAGCTGTCAACACTGCAAACGCTGCAGTAAACTAATGTGGATTCATATCGCCTGTACCTGACTAGAGACAGGTCAGTAGTTTGTCAGTTGAACCTTTCAGTACCGGGACATCATGGCTCGAGGAGTCATTAAATTGCACTCGGCGATATGCTGGCCAGTGTGTAGTTGCAGTAAAGAGGCAGCAGAGGTAAAAGCTCATGGAAAGAAAAACACTGCTGAGTTCAGTTTTCTGTAGTCCGAGCACTCGCTGGCTGCTGACTCGTGGCGTTTTTTACCAGCTGTGATAGTGAGGCTGGTATTGGTCTCACCATGTGAGTCTGTGTGTAATCATGACGAAATGAGGTCCTGGAGACACCTTCTGTCGCTGGACGCCACAACCAGACAGACAGTTCTGATGACTTTGGCAGGTGTCTCTCTGTCTGTGGACAGATTTTCGCCAGTGATGGCGGCATCACAGTGCGGCGCCGTTGGCGCAGCATCACAACAAGTTCTTCCCACGACGGCGTGGGTTTTCTTCAGGTATGTCCTCAAACAGTACAAACTGATGGATGGATGGATGGATGGATGGATGGATGGATGGATGGATGGATGACTGGTCTTGCATCACATTATGTTCTCTCGTTTGCCTCAGCTTCACATGTGTACACACAGTTAATCAGTGTGGCGTGAGTTGAATGGGACGATGGCCTGTTGCATGAATTGGACACAAAAAACAGATGCATTTTTAATGAACCGCTCACCTGCTCAAAATGTAGCACCACCCCACCCCACCCACCTACCCATCCCAGCATCCCATTAGATTTTGATTAAACTCTGTGTTCAGGCTCTCAAATATTGTTTTGGCCATCACGCCGTCACGCTGCTTTTCGCCAGATGTTCGGTTTTACGTTAGGGAGTTGAAGAGTCATCCTGTCAAACTGTGTGACAATAAAGTGAGTCTCCTGTCTGGATTATACACAGTGGATCAGCACAGGCAGGAAATAATGAACCACCAACTGCAACAGCTCCATCGTGAATCCAAAACCGGCGGAACTAACGATAATAATGAAGGTGAAGTATTTCTAATGGTGAAACTCACACAGAGACGCTGACTGACACCTTTTGTAAACAGTGTGCTGCGGGATCAAAAGGACTGAAACATACATTTACATTGATTATTCAGCCGAACAAAAAGGGAAAATGTGGAGCCCTGGATCCATTAGGGTCTCCTAGCTGAATGTAAATTATCACATTAGGAGCAATAAAACAGCTCGGATCTCCCGGCAAACACCGGCGTCTGAAGCAGCCTGGCTGCCAGCGTACTCGCCTTCAAACGAGCCACGGCTCCCACTCCCACAATCCATACACAAATCGTTACCGGCCAAATGAGTAACATCAAACCCTGACATTATGACAAGGTACTACCACCGCCATGACCTCCGCCACAGCACAGCGAACGCCATCAGTCGCCGGCGCCTCCTCTTGATTTCCACTCCCTGCACGTCTCATTCCTTGAAACTTTATATCATTAAATTTTGCCACTTCCGACTCTGAGCAATCGCCGGCTCATGCGAGCGCGACACCTTTTAACATCGTACGACTGTATCTACACTCACAATCGCACTGACCACACAGAGTTCAGTGACATTGATTTATTTTTTTCCCCCCCTGGGAAAAGCTGTGCTGTGCGAGAGAACACAAGTGGACGAAAACAACTGCCGTACCATTTTACTATACAATTTTCTTATCATCATTTCAAAATATAAAAAATCACAATGGAGGTTTTTTTTTTTTAAATGACCAAACCTGCATTTTACTTTATACATTAAAGCCTCGACACTTTAATGTCCCATACCGTTTCTTTTTCCAGTAATCAAAAACACAGCGGCAGGGAAATTTGAGATTTTTTTTTCCATTTTTTTATTCTGATATTTGCAACATGATTTATCATTGGCTGCACCGTTCTTCCATTTGGCTGCAGAGGCTGCAGCCTGATGACTATTGATCATGTTTTCAAGCATATAGTGAATGCATTTGTAATGTGATTTAGACAGTAATGTGAGTAAGGTGGGCTTATGTACTCTGTGCTGTGCATATTAGTATGTAAGACGCCACACACACACACACACAGACACACACGCACACACAATGTAAACGTGTAGAATCAGAATCAGGGGATGAGCCTTGATGACTTCCCTGATCCTCCCACTATAGCACCTAGGGGTGAAACATGAAATATTGCTTCTAATATTGGACATTCTTGCATGGAATTGGGCGCAGGCGTCGGTGTATCCCCTCGGGATGAATTGTAATACTGTAGGATCACATTAAAGTCAAATTTAATTGTCCGGCACTTTCGTTTTACGCCCAAATACCTGCTAAACTAATGACATTCCCATCAGCCTCGTCTGTACTTGGTGTTAAGTGCACGCTGGCAAATGCACAACATGGCAGAGATTAAAGACAACAGGCTAAACATCACCATCTCAGCGTAGTCTGTATATATCTGGATATGTCCTTTTTAGTCTTGTTTAGTCAGGGTGCAGAAGCAGAACCTCACCGGGATATAAGCATGCCTGGAGAGCCTTACTGAGGTTTCAGGTTTTTGTGTATACCATGAGATACTATCAGAAAAATAACAATAATAGTATCGCCTGCACAGTGTTGTTGTGGTAAACGCTCTTTCTGTGATTTTTTTTGTGCCGTTTCGGTTTAGGTTCAAGCAGCCGTGAGCTGCGTCCCCAAACAGTCACTCACAGTTATAGCCTAATGAAATCAGTCCCAATTAAGCTTTAATTAGTTGTTGGCAGAACATGGCTGGTTTCAGATGTTCCTTTTTTTTTTGCAGGTGTTGTTCTGACAGTGTCAGCGTTTGCATGTATTTTGAAAAAAAAAAAATCCACATAAAGGATTTCTAATCACTTTTTCTTTTCTTGCTTAAGGGCATTTGAACTTGTTATGGGACATGTAACACCTGTTCATGCATTTATTCATATTGCTTAGCTCAGTAACACGTTGCATGAGAAGCACTTCTCATATTCACAAGCATTATTATTTTTCCTGGCTTTGTCACCTGCATCGAGCAGGTAAGTTTTTCCCTGCAGTGTGTCTGTCTGTCCTCAAGAGGAGGTGTAGAGACTTTGGCTTTGTGATGTGCTTTGCCTTGTTGTATGTTGATGTGAGGTCAAAGTTCATTTGAAGGTGCCGTCAGACTTAATGGCAGTTTAATATAACCTTTTTTTTTAAAAAAATAAACACATTTCATTTAATAGATAGATAGATAGATAGATAGATAGATAGATAGATAGATAGATAGATATACTTTATTGATCCCAAATTGGGAAATTACAGTGCAGCAACAGCAGGGCATGGAAACAATCTTATAAGCAATATAAAGAATAAAATAAAATAAAATAAAATAAAATAAAATAAAAAGTTATTAACAATATCAGATATAAAAAGAAAAACAATATAAAGAAGTATATACAACAAGTAATTTGGATGGTGATAAATAACCAAAAGTGCAAGTGAGATCAAAACAGTGCTGTCTATCTTTGTTAGACATAATGGGCCAACAAACATATCAGCATAAATCCGTTTTTAAAGTTGCGTCATTTAATTAGGACCCGATGAAGCGGTCAGTGGAGATGTCCACACACTGCTGCCGCTGTGGGATGAGGCCGTGAGCACCGTTAAAACAACATCAACCAGAACTGTGTTAACTGTTAGAAATGCAGTCTAAAGGCATCGCAGTGGAAAACAAAGCTAATAACATGTGAGCATCAGTTCTGCAAGCTGCAACAAAAAAAAGGTAAAAATCAGTAAATGGAGAATTAATGGCACCCATTCAGTTCAGCACAATAAGAGCACAAAGCAAGTTTTAATAAAAGTTAAAAAAAAAAAGAACAGAGAACACTGCCTTGTTATATTTGCTTCTGTAAAGGGAAAAAAAAAACTCATTAGCATTCAGGGTTTATAAAACTGTCGATGACATCCATTCCTCTCGCCCCTGCAGACTTGTTACAGTGTTCAGGGCAACTTGTGGAGGCATGGTAGTGTAAACTGATGTTTGAATCGTGACATGAATGCAGACGCGGAGGCAGCATATTTTGGGGGAGAGACAGCTTTCTCCTCTAACAATACCCCGTTACAGAGGTTCTTTTATATTTCGGATACTTTCATTTGAGGTTGCGTAGCTGTGCTGTCTTGTCACATAGCAATTAAACACTTGTAAAGACGAGGGGGGATAAGAAAGGCTAAGACATGTGATTTATTCCCACTTGAAGGCTGATATGTGGGGAAGGTCTGATACTCCGCTCCCGGAAGATGTCATGCTTAGCTTCAATCAGCCTCCCTCAGTCCCGTTTGTCAGGTTAATCTATGAGAACCGTCAACATTATCACAGTGTCCGAATCTGTACGCACAGTTTGATTTTATTTTATTCTTAAGCTGAGGTCTGTTACATTCAGAAACATACTGGAACTAGCTGTGTTGGGAAGGTTCGTCTCAAATGTGGCACAATAACACACAAACACTACTGCTTTTAAAGTAATGTGACTGAATTTATTTGATCATCTACATTCCTCACATGCTTTGCGTTTAAACTTGTCCTGAACACAACACAACGCTACTACTACTACTACTACTACTACTAATAATAATAATAATAATAATAATACTAACACTAGTAATAATAACAACAACAATCATAATCATAATCATAACCATAATAATAATAATAATAATAATAATAATAATAATAATAATAATAATAATAATAATAACAACAACAACAACAACAACAACAATAATAATCATAATAATAATCATAATCATAACCATAATAATAATAAAAATAATAATAATAATAATAATAATAATAATAATAATAATAATAATAATAATAATAATAATACTATCACTAGTAATAACAACAACAACAACAACAACAACAACAACAACAATAATAATAATAATAATAATAATAACAACAACAACAATAGTAAGAATAAGAATAATAACAACAATAAGCTGCCTGATTCCCATCACTGCTTCCCTGCAACAAAGACATCAGCAGCGACTTCCTGTTGCCAATCACGTTCTGCTTAATCCGTGTAGAGACAAAACTGGTGAAGAGAGGAATATGCATCCAGTACTCACTGACCATTCACTGCATGGTGAGTGCCCATGCCCACCTCCAGCTGCCAACATCTGCTGCAGGCCTCAGTGGACCTGCAGGATGTAGATCACCAGCTCCAAAGCCTGACTGTTGGTGCCACTGATCCATAAATTTGTTTATTGTATTGTGCGAACCATGTCCTTGAGCCCCCCCACCCCCCACCCCCACCCCCAAAAAAAAGAATATTAAAAAATAAGAGCCAATTCTTTATACTCTGGTGTAAAAATGATTTTAGGACACTGATTTATCCTGAAGGTGCCTGAGAGGCAGCTTTATAGGTGAAGGAACAGGTGTTATAAGTCATCAGTTGGCACAAAGATTTAATCAGTTCTGCATAAAATAGATTCTCCACTTGCATGATTACATCAAGTCTCTCTGGTGAGCAACTTATAGATCTACCCAGCAGCTGGCGTTCTTCTGACCGTGTGTTAAAATAAACCAAAAAACACTGCTGTTTGGTTTGTTTTTCGTTTTTTTTGCTTTGGATGAATTTGACATTTCCTGGAGTTTTCCTGAAATTTAAAACGAAAAAAAAAACATCTGTTAACTAAAGAGTGACGGAGCTGTAACCACTCTCCCTGTGATGTCAGGGCAGAAGGAGGAGGAGTAAACACATGGACATCCTGTATGGCACCAGTTGTAAAGTGCAGAGGCTGATCTGACTAATTGTGTGTCTCCGTGTGTCGGATCGCTGTTTTCATGCATAATGAGGAGGCGTCGTGATAATCGATCGGTCAGAGTCGTCTGTTTGTTGTGTGGTTGTCTGTAGTTGAAAAACTCGGCCTGTAGTTCCATTAGTCAGCCTGTTGTCTTTGAGCTGGGCTGTGCAAGGTTATATCAGGCAGACAGACAGGCAGACAGACAGATCATTGACATGTCTTCTCTCACAATAGGAAGAGAGAGTTAATATTTTAAAAAGTCGTGCCTTTAAATGTGTATATTATTTCTCCTGTTTGTTTTTTTTTTTTTTTTATAAATTTAATATAAACGTCCTCTGGCTTTGGAAGAGGAATTGATGTCATTTTGTGTCCTGGTCCGGGGCCAAAGAACTGCACTTAAGAGTTGGATTTCTTCTTGCCTTGTTTTTGTGTTTTTTTTTTGTTTTGTTTTGTTTTGCTCTGAAAAAAGTGAGTGGGAACACGAGGAGCTGTTATGTTTCATCCCGTCCCCTGTTGTCTCACAGAGTTTTCGTGCAGACGCCTGAATCTTCACACAATCGGGTCATTTCATGTCTTCACAGGAGCTACAAAAAAAAAAAAAGCTTTGCCTTGTGGATGATGATTGTGACATCGCTGTACACAGGAGGTGAACAAGGAGGCGCTGTGGTCCTGGATTTACCCCCCTGGGGGTGTTGTGTATCGTTGTTGTGTGTGTGTGTGTGTGTGTGTGTGTATGTGACGCGGCAGGTGACGGCTCTAATCTCAGCGGACTTTCGTTTTTCTCCTTCCTCAGCAGTTGTGTTGTTGTGTTTTGAAATGGGCGTTGACGGAGACGCAGGCACGTGTGTGTCTTTACATTGTGTTATCTTGAAAGCTCTAACGCACACAGACTACACACCCAGACCTCTTCTTCTTGCTGCTGTGTCCCAGTTTTCCATACGTCGCGGCTCTAAGGGATTCTTTTGGAAATAGGTCGCTCACGGACGCAGGTCCTGATGGGACATAAAATCCTTAATCCTGACAGGCAGGCGGCTCCGGCTCAACAGATACAGTAAATCAATCAATGTGTCTGAGCGGTGGCAGTATTGACTGTGGACCCCCCCACACACACACACACACAGACACCTTCTCAGACAGTGATGTAGATTGTCTTTATTTTACAGCTTGGGACATATGAAGTTGCTTTAGTTGCATTATAAATTAAATAAGGTTGGAGGGGGTCGGGGGGTCGGGGGGTCGGGGGGGCATCATTACTGAGCAGCGAGTCAACAGGAGGCTGGAGATGCTTCACCTCATGCCATCTTTTTACTGGACCATTAAGCAGGCTCTCAGAAGCCTGAAGCTCTGAGAGGTCAGTGCATCTGGATATAGTTTGACCTGCAGATTCCAGATTCCAGATTCCAGATTCCAGATTCCATCCTGCTGCCTTCTGGAGCAGATTCATCCCAGGTCCCCGTGATGACGTGCAGGAACGCACCGAATATTCTCTTTCTTCCAGAGTGGTGTCATCGGCGAGCGAGTGCATCGGCCTCTGTGAAGACAAAGGGCGATAAGTGAGGAATGTGTGGGCGTGTTGTGTTGCACCATTACAGCGTGATGATAGTCATCCAACCCGTCAGTCGCTGAAAGGGAAGTCAACAATTTCCCAACACGCTCCTGCGGCTCGCCGATGTTTTTCCCCTCACAGCATCTTCATCCTTTCTAAGCCGCATGAGATTTCTCCCTCCGCTCTTCCAGGGCAGGAGAATCAGGGCTTGTTCTCACGTTTCAGTCCATTTGTCTCCTGCAGCTCGCTGATCTTAACCCTCCATTAGCCTGCACGGAAAAGCTCCCAGCGCCAAGTAAACAAAAAAAAATCGTCTTCTTCCCTTTCTGTTTTGAACGTCGCTGGTCAGATGACGTCCGGTATCGTGGAAACATCACATGACGTCCACTGCGTGATGGCAAAGCTCAGCTCGGGCCTGGTGTCTGGAAGCATTGCTTGCGTGTCCTAAAATTTCCGCCGCCGGCTCGGAATTGGAGCGGGTCTCTGGTGTGGTTGTCGTCGAGTTGATATTTCCAGAGATAAATTGCACCTGAGTTTTCTCTGGGTTCTCGGGGAAGAGGAATCAAACGGCCACAGTCAGCTGTTGCATAATATGGTGTCTAAGCTTAGATTTACCACATACCTCCGGCTTCTAAATAAATCACCGCTGTCAAGTGCATTTTGCGGTTTCTGTAATTAATGCATCCCGGAGTTAAAATATTCAAGCGCCGCGCTCCCATCTCGGTTTCTATCTTGCAGTGACACAAGGCGTCATGTGTCGAGGGGAAAGAGAATGGGATCGTTTCAATCAATTTGTTTTGTGTAAAATTGCTTTTCCCATCAGACTTTGCTGGCAATGATGCGGAAAAGCCATACATCATCGCCGGACGTGGCCCCATCAGTGGGAATAAATACCGATATGAACCTGTTTTATCGCCACAGTTTCAAGTTTTTGTTTTTTTTTAATGACGATTCAATGATTAGTTGATCTGTGTACGACAGGAACACGCGTGTATGCTCGATATGTCCATACATTATTTATGCAATACTGAGTGATGCATATGGTTGTGTCAGCTGTTCAGCATCCTGATTGCCTGGAGAAAGAAACAGTTACTGAGATGGTGAACGTGAGGGAATCTTTATTTATTTTCTCTTCCGACGGAAGCGTTGTGCACTCGACATGAGTGGGAATGTCTGGCGTCCTTAATTGGGTTTTTTCTTAATTGCGTTATGTTATGAAGCTCTGTCAGTTCTGTCGTGTTTTTTTTTTTTTTTACAGTGCACTGCAGTGATGCTGTTGTTGTTATAGTGCCTTCACTAGTACAAACAATTTTATAGATTTCTCAATTCAACAAAAAGTTCCCAGTAAGTAAAAATGGAGGGAAAATGCAGCTCACCTGCCGCAGGTGCTGGTCTGGTTTCAAGATTGCTCTCTGTCTCAAATAGTTTGACAGCTAGCAAAAAAAAAAAAGAGAGCGTGCATCACGACAACTTTTGTAGCGATGCAGGAGGCATCCCTGAAGGTTGAGTCTGTCAACGTTATCCACACACTGTGGTAGCAACCATGCAATGGTGGAAATGTTGATGCCTTTGATAGATCACTGTCTCTTGAGAAAAATGCATAGTGTTTTGTACTGTTTGCTGCCATGATCTGATTCTAATGAGCCTGGCGTTGTTGATACACAGTTGCAGATATTCAGTTGAATAGCTGCTCTCATAATCAATCATTTCTTTCAGCCATTTTTGCAAACAACAACATTCGTCATCCTGCAGGTTCTTCTTTCTATATTTCATCTGTGTCCTTTCTGCATCATCATAAACTGAGGATCTGTGGGGTCTGGATTGTTGAGCACAAGAAATGACATCACCTGGCACCTGTTTTCTAACATTTAATACACAAGACGAGTAAAAATTAAACAGCTAAATAATCCCACGATGTGAAATAAGAATTAATTACAGTCTCAGATAATTCACCAGTGTTGGTGCTAAATAATACGATGAAGCAAAAGTAAGACAAGATAAGATAAGATAAGATATTCCTTTATTAGTCCCACATTGGGGAAATTTCACCTTTACAGCAGCCACAGGGATAGCAAGAGGAAATGTGCATTACAAAGATAATAAAAAAGTAGTAAAGAGTAAAAAAAAAAATTGCAACAAAAAACTAGACATCTCAGAAAAAACTAAATATATCCCCTATACACACATACAACAATGTACAACAATACAATAAATACAAAAATACGGTAGTGCAATCATGTAGCAAAAAAGTAGCATAAAAGTAGCATAAAGAGCTGCTTGTGTAAGTGACAGAATTTTCGAAACTGTCAGGGGACAGTCTTAGTTAAGTGCAATGCACAAACTGCAATGCATTTTTTATAGGTATAGACCAGGACCAAATAAAAATCTATGTTGCATCCTTTCAGTGGTTTTCTCCTGTAAAGTGCAAACATGGCAGCATCTTCCAGGCTCTTCCATGCAGCTTAGCCCTCCACTCTCCATTCGTTTCCCTCAGAGCAGCCGTACTCTACTTTTCTATTGATCTGCTGTGCAGCACCAGCATGCTGGAGTGTCAATTAGAGCGCCCCCTCCTTCCCGTCTGTTAGAGGGAAGCTCCAGCGTGGCTAAAAGTTTCCCGCCTATGAGGAGCAATCAGATTCAAATGTTAGTTTAGTGTGTGTCATTTTACGACATTTGTGGGGATATGATGGTTTCAAAAGTGTGATTTTATCTCAAATGTATGCAGCCTGTGTAGATGACTTCATTCGGATTTGTTAACTTATTTACATTGTATTAAAACAGCGAACTTTCTTAACACATGTTGCAACACTTCCTATATATTAAAATGGTAATTTTAAAACAAGCCTCTGGTGACAGATGTGTAGGCGAAGCGAGACCGGGTACAATGTAAGACAAAAAAAAAAAAAACACCCACACGCCCACACACCCACACCGTGTCTTCTTGTGCACGCTCCGTATCTGAGGCTTATTTGATTATCGTTCACTCAAGAACTCTCATCCAGTCTTCTATAATGACGTTATCTCGTTTGTGCGGAGAACAAACCGTGCAGATCTGTGAATTCCAGTTTTAATCAGAATCCAGGTTCTGTTGCTGCTGTTGTTTGCAGGCTGTAGAACAACAAGCCGGTACCGGCGCCTGAGGAAAAGAGAACGTTCCTCTGGTTGAATCTCCTGTAAATCCTCCCGCTGTCTTTGACACTTTGTGGTTTTTCCTCTGCTGAGCATGTGTCTCGCGTTGTGCCATCACACGTTGGTGTGTACATATACACTCTCATTTGGAGCCATTGCAACTTGATGGGTTTGTGATTCCACAGCAAACCCCAGCATGAAATCACACATACATTCAGTATATTATAGCTCCGGATGTAAACAGTACACTGGATATGCTAATACTGCACATTCGACTGGGTTGCTCCATCGCCATATGTCATGTTGAATACAATTCGGAAAAAGGCCTTAACCCCAACAGCTGATTGAAATGGGATTTACTGATTCCAGCAGAATGATGCGATTAGATGATTTCTTCAGCGCAGCCCACCCTCAACGCGCTGAGGTCTCTCAGACTGTCGGATGAATTATCTACAATCTGGTGGCGATAGTCATCTGGAACTAAACAACAACGAGCTGATTAGCATGATAACGCCGGGTGTAATCGCGTGATGCGCGAGCTCGGTCTCTTTCAGTTGCACATGAGATGAGATGGCCTCCTCGGATTGGCTGGTGGTTGCCAGTGTGGTGGGTTCTACCCACCAGCTCGTCCTTATACAAACATTTAGCTTCATGACATCTGCCTTGAAATCTGCAGCCTTGCAGAACATTTAATGATTTGAACTCTGCGTTTGTGTTTACGGCCGCAGTATTGTGCGCCTATCTGCGCCGTGATGTGCTGGCAGCTGCATCTCCCACAGGCTTTGCCTCAGTGTTTACTCTGAAGTGAGATATGCTGGGCCATGGTTAGTAGTTGGTTGCAGGGGCGAAGGTGAAGCTGGCTGGCTTTCCACTTGTCATCTGCTCTGCAGCAGTTAAAGTGGACCTGCAGCGAATCAACCCTGAAAAATTACTTCTCACTCAGCAGGAGATAGTCGGGTGTATTCAAAAGGACCTTGTCACTTCCAATACGCTTTCAATGAATCTCCGCTGGCTCCGCGGCTTCAACCCACTCTGCCCGAAAACCAGCGTCTGCAGCCCGCCTCTGGGACTGTGTGCGGCTAGATTGTTCCTTCAGAGATTATTACGCCTCCACGAACGAACAGGGTGTAGATATATATGTACGCGATAGCAGGTAGTGGCATGTTTTGTGGGTTTATCTGGCAGGCCTGTGTTGTGCGTATGGTGGAATGATAACGTCAGTGTGTGACAGGACGGAGATTAGAAACTCAGAGTCCAGCTTTAACGCGGCAGCATCAAATGACCGTCATCAGCAAGAAAACAATCAACAACGACACAGGTTTTGCTCGTTCCAGCAAATAACGCTGATCTTAAAATACAGTCTGTGATATTAATTCACTGGAGCTCCGTTACAGTAAGCGTATGATATGTTTGAAAATGTACAGTAACCTCTGTCGCGGTACAGTCAGGAGTCAGATCACATAATGACTCCTTCTACGTCTTGTTCTTTGTGCATGCTCGACATATGGAAGCTGCTCTCCCTCTGTAATAGCTTAATTACAATTTCCGTCTCCAATGTCAGACCCTGCTCCTCATCGGCTTGTTGTACTTCTATACCTTTACTTAGACACGCCTAAGAGATTCCGAGATCCCATATAACTCCATTATCATATCTGTCATCGATTTTTGCCTGTAGTAAGGAGAAACGCCTTGGCGATGTTGGAGTGGTCCATTTGGTGCAAGGAGATCCTGGCTTTATCAGTCCCCTTTGGAGCTTCCATTTAAACCCTCGATGTTTGCGATGGTATCCAGGGCTTCGGATATGTGTTGCGGTGCATTACCTGTGCCGAAGCAGAATGTAGTGTGACCTCCAATGGCGACAGCGCACTCGGAAACTATACAACCCTGTTATGACGCGCAATAGTCAAAGGAAGAGTGCTTCATTCATCAAGGCTGATGAATGAAGCACGGAGGATGTGACTCGCTCAGCCTCGTCAACCTTGGTTGGCGTCCTTTTGAATTCATAGTGGTCGATGAAGGGAGATAGTGTATCAGAAAGAAAAGATTATTATTCCCCACAATACTGCGGTTAAAATGTCCTGAAATGTTCATGAAACACAAATCCATTTGCCCCCCCCCTCCCCTTCTGTCCACTGTCTCACTGCTCTTCTCTTTTTCATCTTTCAGGAATTTGCTCTGAAGCCTGTGGACCTAAGCAGGCCTGAGGGCTCTGACATATACTGAATCCCTGCCCACGGGAGCGGGGGAGAGATTAAAAACGTCCGATTGAGGTGGAGAGTAAAGAGACCCAGAGAGAGACGGGGTTGGGGGGGGGGGGACAGAGGAAGAAGCTTATCGCTCACCTTTGTTCTTCCTAATGCCCCGAGTGGAGGATCTCCATAGGAACGTGTGT
Source organism: Trinectes maculatus (assembly GCA_016785345.1). NCBI lineage: Eukaryota > Metazoa > Chordata > Actinopteri > Pleuronectiformes > Achiridae > Trinectes > Trinectes maculatus. The sequence goes on from JAFBJQ010000923.1 coordinate 188,268, forward strand.
GAATAACAGCAGGCTCAAGAGCGGCTGCCCACCTCTGTGGTCAGATGATGGAGTGAGAGAAGAAGATTACATCCAGTGAAAGGGCCGAGCTCATATTCTATATTAATTGAATGCCTGGGAGGGAGGGGAGACATGAGAGGAAGCCGTTCCCGTGCCAACCACTTCTAGAGGTATCGCCATTAACCCTCTGGCCGTCATAAAATAACACCTGGCTTCTGTTGTGTTCTGATCGCTTGGTTTGGTCGTCCAGGGTGGAGGCGCGCTCAATCCGTGGTCATGTTTCCGCCCTCTCTGTGCAGACCGGATCGCGCAGGGTTTCGGCAAAATGGCCCCTTCCTTCCACGCCTGCTGCTGCTGCTTCTCTACAGCTCTCTCAACGCCGCTCAGGCAGCCAAACCCAAAGGGCCGGGACACACGCATTTAAACTCCATCCGCATAGACGGGGATATCTCCTTAGGTGGGCTGTTCCCTGTTCACGCCCGGGGCCACGATGGCAAGCCGTGTGGGGAGCTGAAGAAGGAGAAGGGCATACACAGACTGGAGGCCATGCTCTTCGCCCTTGACCGCATCAATAACGATAACAATCTGTTGCCCAACATCACTCTGGGAGCGCGGATCCTGGACACCTGCTCCAGGGACACGCACGCCTTGGAGCAGTCGCTCACCTTCGTTCAGGCCCTGATCGAGAAGGACGGGACGGACGTCAAGTGTCTGGGCGGGGGAGCGCCCATCATCACCAAACCCGAGAGGGTCGTGGGCGTCATCGGAGCTTCCTCCAGCTCCGTCTCCATCATGGTGGCCAACATACTGCGCCTATTTAAGGTAGGACATTGGCGCCGTTGGGCTTTTTATGGTTGTTGAGCTGAACTCGCTGCAGAAAACTGTGTAAAAACCAAAAACTATTTAATTGTTACGTTAATGACCCTCTGATATATTAATAACAGTGGCTGGTAAACAGCACAACCTGCTGCCGAGTGTGAGAGAAAACAATAAATGTGTAAAGTATCCGCTGCCGCACTATTGACACTTTCATAACTTTCGATAGGAAACCCCGTGATAAATCTCAGCACTCTGCCCGTTGCCCCGCAGGAGTCGGTTGCTAAGCATTAAGAGGTATTGCCTGTCACAATACAGAAGTGATAAATAGGAGACTTCATTTTTACCCCATAGTCTCTCTCCAAATCGCTTTGCAGTTATCATCTGCTTACACTCGGAAAAAAAACAACAAAAAAACAAACAAAAAAACCCCTTCACATTCATTTGATGAATTATTTAGCACACATTTTATTTTCTGTCCAGGTAACCATGGCAAATATAATAGCCTATTTTTTTTAATGACTGCAGGTTTGATTGCTATTTACGGCTCAGCTCACTGAAAAATAATACACCTCTCTCTCTCTCACTCGCTCTCCGTTTCCAAAAAGAAAAATACAATTTATAAGGCTCTGTCATGTGATTTCACAGGCAGTTACACATCTTAGCATAGATATGACTCAAATCACTTTCGGTAGGAGTGATGAGGTGGTGGCTTGTTCCGACGCTGTGGTAATTAGACGGAGGTATTCCTGCGCAGATAACACTCAGACTCCGAAGAAGACAAAAAAACAAATTGTGTTTCAGATCCTCGGCGTCCAAAAACCTGATAATAATCCTGACTCCAAACGTCACCTTGATCCCTCATTAAAATTCAAGTCTAATTCAAACCATCGTCTCTCTGGTCTTCGTTCTGAATGCTGCGAGTTGAGGCGGCGGCGGCGTCTGTGTCTTTCCTCCGCGGGCCTGGTATTTACTGTCATCAAACTGGGTTTTGACCTTATTGACGACCGGCTAGACTTTGATAGGGCCGTCACCGAGATACCGACGATTCGACTCCTCCGCCATGGAGCTGCAGATTTAAAGCCGCGTCTTTACGAGTTGGTAACTGGAGTCGTTACAAAGCTGAGGAAACATTCTGTTTAATGAATTCATTAATTGATAATTGAGTAATTGATCCGCAAATAAACTGAACAGAGAACTCCTCTTTCTTGCGTTGTACCTGAACGTCTTTAGGTTTGCAAGTACAAGTTGGACAAAATCCAACAGATTTGGAGTCTTGGAGCATTTTGAGGCATTTATAGCCAGAGGGGGAGAAAAAAAAACTTATTAGCTGATTAAACAGTAAAAGAAAATGAAATGCTCGACTGCTATAAAAACCAGTCTAGACACTGGCACTGCTCCTTTTACTGCCTTCTATTGTGATCAACAAAATGGAATCCTGCCCGCGGCCTGCAGGAACGACACTGATTGGATGTTATTACTGGGCCATGATGATGCACTTGTGTTTTGTGGTTTCACATCACAGATAAGTAATGTCACTTAAACGTGAGAGTTGAGTGAGTCAGTTGCGGGAAAAAATGGATTCGGGTACGGCCTCAGCTTTTAAGGACTTTTCGTTCGGAGCATTCGTTAAAATAACACAACAACCAAACCAAACCAGTATAAGTACATATAAATCTAATAGGGTTTGTGCATCAATTATATGTTGGCGTCTTCTCTACAGCTTGTGCATGAGTCTATGGCTGTGTCCGAAATCCCTACTCCCTACATAGGGGAAATAAATGTAGTGCACTATGTAGTGAGCTCAACAGAAAAATCTTTCGGACACTACTCTCGGCGCCGGTAATGATCCCTAAGGTTTCGGACACCACTACAAAATGGCGTGCTCACTATATAGTGCACTATATAGGGGTTAGGGGGCGATTTCGGACACAGCCTATGTGTCATGGTTGTGTTGACAAACACATGTTTGTGTGTGCAAAGTCCGGTGCACAATCACAATATATTTCGTCTCCCACACATAAGATATGCACAGACGCACACTCACACAGGTAAGAGTCTGTGTGGGACATATTAATGAGCGTCTCCAGCAGCGAGAGCTTGATCCCACTCTCACATCAAAGCCGTGAATCTTTTGACATTAGCGCAGAGCTTCATTAAAGCACATAAGCAATGTCCTTGCATGAATGAATTTGGATTCTTTGTATCTTCATCTTTCTCTCTCTCTCTCCTCATTGTATACACTCCGCTGCCTTTCCACATCCAGACAGCTGCAGGTGAGGAGCGCTGCTCCCTGCAGCTGCAGTAGATATTGCAGTTTACTGTCACACATGTCACACCGCGGAAAATCAAACACTTTGCAAGGCCGCCATCAATCAATCAACATCCGCTCTAATTGAATAACAGTCGTTAGAACAATCAAAAAAGAGAGTAAGCTCCTGACGTGATGTAAAGCAGCCGGGTCACTTCTATAGATTAAACAGTAAACCTTTAATGGAGAGTGGTGTGTGGTCATTTAGGTGCGGCCCTGAGTTACTGCATCTCAGGGATCCAATGGTCAACCGGATGCCCGGTCCCGATGCACCCGCTGACGACCCCTAACGATTTTGACTTAACGGCTGTCTCATAACACGGCCAATGCCGGTGAGACGTGTGCATGCATGAGCTGGAATGTGATGCGCGTACAGGAACACGCAGGATCTGCCAGCAGCGCTGCAGCTACACATAGATGTTTGCTTTAAATGAAGGCGTTGCATGCACATGAACACGGGCTCGGCATACTGATGAAGACAGGCGGGCACGTGTAGACATTTATGTGCATCACTGTATGCACACATGCACAATTGCACCGCTAACATGCATATGCGTACATGCGTATATGCATATACGCGAACACTTAATACCAGTATACACAAGCGCAATCAAGCACATTAACACACAAACCACTTTAAACCCAGCAGCGACATTTGCCCTGGTGTAGGTGTTTCCTCAGCACTCGGTTGCATACATGGTCCAGAGCAGCTTCATGAATATTTGACTCCAAGCTTATGTAACGGATGCACATGGACCAGGAGCTGCTCCAGCTCCAGCTCCAGAACATTTCCCTGTATCTCACTGCTGTGACAGGCAGTTGGGGAAAAGATAAGTCACGATCACGGGGACGCCGTGTCAGGACGACTACATTATTCAGATCATAACGTTGACAGTCATTTAGTGCAAACGCGGGTTCGACACGCTTTCTGCAACCAGGTTCTGTCCCTCTCGATTAGCTGTTTACCTCAGCTCCGTTACTCCCTTCTCCCCCGACCGCAGGAAAAGTTTGGCTGGGAAAAAAAAAAATTGTTAGAAATTTCATTTGTTTCATCGGGTGCACATGAGTCGAACAATGGAAAGGCAGTGACCCAGTCATAAGACGCTCAGAGCGTACTGGCCTTCAATGCTCAGTGGGAAGCATTCCGCCAGCTCCTTGTTCAGACATCACAGCTTAGTGCTGGCTGGACAAACCATCTCACAGTCACTGGAGTGGCTCGTGGAGTGGCTGCAGGGATCATCCAAGAGTGAAACAACAAAATAAAAGATCAATTTAGAAGAAGAAAAGTAGAAGATGCTGATTTTTTTTTTGTAATGCAAAAGCACATACGCCTTCATCATCCCACTTATTCTGACTCTTCCGATCGGATCGTATTCCCGACTCCATAAAAGCTAATGATGATGATGATGATGATGATGATGATGATTGTGATGATGGTGATGATGGTGATGATGGTGATGATGATGATGATGGTGATGATGATGGTGATGTTTGATGATGATGATGATGATGATGGTGATGATGGTGATGATGGTGATGTTTGATGATGATGATGATGATGATGATGATGATGGTGATGATGGTGATGTTTGATGATGATGATGATGATGATGATGATGATGATGATGATGATGATGATGATGGTGATGTTTGATGATGATGATGATGGTGATGATGGTGATGATGGTGATGGTGATGATGATGACGACGACCAATGGCCAATAATATTCAGTGCAGGTTTAACACAGAATATTAATTATTGATCAGGAAGCATCCCTCAGCTGCCATCTTGGGGCATCATTTTGTACATCATAACGTCACTGGTCAAAAAGCTCATAAATAATATCATTAAATCTGTTGACGTTTTCAGACCAATTAGAAATGGTGTTTGTTCTGTTATTTCTAGTACAGTGACACATCACACACGTCAGATTCATGTGAACACACACACACACACACAAACACATATTTTGCCTATACACAAAGGATGTTTACAACAATCAAACCGCTGTCGAATGTTGCCAAGATGCAGTTATATGACAGCTCAGTCTCATTCACAGTCTATGTATATAGTGGAAACTCAGGGACACTGCGGGGATGATGGCTGATATCATTAGCGGCTGACAGCCTCTATCATGATTCCTTGAATGAGCGAGCTGATCCATTCCACAGCTGTTTTGTGGTCAATGCTCTCCCCCAGAGGTGCTCACCATCTGCTTTGTTGCAACCTCTTTTAGCAGTTTAATGTTTATTTCCCCCTAGTTGATCCTCCACTCCTGTAAACGTTTGGCTTCAGAGCGGGTTTGGTAAAAACGTCTGATTGGTGCGATCGGCGATCGCGCAAACGTCCGCTTGTTCTTTTGGCGTCAGAAATCTGAATCATATCTCCAGTAGTAAAATACATGGGTTTTGTGTTGCGCAATTGGACTCAAATATGACTAGATCTGTTCTGATAGAGCTGTGTTAAACCTGCTCCTTTTTGTAATCTATTTCTGTCTAGATCTCGCACAAGTGGATTTAATTGGATATTGCACTCTTCTATGAGATTCACCGTTGCTTTGTTCTAAACTGTTTCATCATTTTGAAGACTCGCCAACAAACTGATAAATAGCACAGGTGATATTGTGCCGGTGCACTGTAGCACGCCGCTGTCTGTTATATTTCTCTCAGTCCCGTTATGTCCCTCATATGGTGAGTTCTTGAAGCAAGAAGAAAAAAGAAAAAGAAAAAAAGATCTATGCCGTGAAATTTCATGCTTCATTTCATCTGGTTCTGATGGTTTTTATTCGCCTTATAAACCTTCCAGTGACACAGTCCAATGACGGCCCCGTGTCCAAATTGATTTCGCTGCTCATTTGGGAGACTGACAGCTAAATCAAGATAAACTGGTGTCGGCCCATCGAGGCATTGCGCGTCAAGCAAGGCCTCTCATTCAGCGACGAGATTGTAGCCATTGTGTGTATGAAGATGATTACATTTTGTTTTCCTGTGCTTCAATTTCACGCAACAAGGTGTCATTAGAAATCAATTAGTAGATGCACGTCTGAAAACAGAGGCCCATTAAAGTCATGTTGTGCGCTTATAGGTTTTGATATAAACATGTTATCATTCAGAATAGATTACACTGAGCTAAAAACGTAGCACAAATGAGAAGATGGTATATGGCATTGTTACTTTGTCATTTCCAAATGCGAGTCATTTTGAGTACAGTATTGTAGGTCATTGTGAAAGCAGCAGATAATCATCCTGCTCAGGTCACGCAGCTGATATCTTTTTTTCCCCCCATTTTCTATACTTTTTGTCATTTTTCCTCCGCCTGCCCTCCAGTTAACGAAACGCCGAATGTGTGTGCCGCCATTAAGTCAACGCCTTTATCCATATTTAATATTCTGTAATAATATAGATCTGCCTCAGCTTGTGACCTATCAGGAATCGTTACGCTCAGTAACCCACTGTTCTTTTGACCAGCGGAGGAGCTTTAGCGTTTCATTCTGCTCATGCTCACACTGCCAGCAGAGTCGGTGGTGTTTCTTTTCTTCCTAACATAACCAGAGCCTAAACCGGAACATCCCATACGTCTGCGCCGCATGAAAGTAATAGGTAGATGGCTATGTCCATTTTTTATTTTTATTTTTTACTTTGTACAATGCTTGGGGCACTAATTTAAAAAAAATCACACATGCAGACAACTGACACAAACTACATCTGGAGTGGATGCAGAGGTCAGCTACTTCTCCTGTGAGGAGTTGGACACATTTTAATCCTGAATCTTTAACTCTTGACAAATTAATTAGAAATTAAAAAAATATGTCAAGTTAATGAGATGATCTCCCACCAATCAAACAATACATCATCTACATAAAATCTGATGTTACAGATGTTGTGTGCGTCCTTATCTTGAAAACCCCAAACAAACTAAGCTTTAATGTAATGGATGAAGTAATACGACACAATCCAAGTGTTTTATCTTTGTTCAGGGGTACACACACACACACACACAACCCACACACAACCCACACAACCACTTTGTACTGTCTTTATTATTATTGCTGCTGTGTTGGCGTTGACTCATTTGTTTGAATCAGATAAGTCCAGACAAAAAGGCCACAAGACGACCGCTTAATAACAACAAGCGTGAGACTGTATGAGGAATACGACTCACACAGCTGAAACATGGGATGTGATTCCCTCATTCCATGGCTCACCATCCTTCACAATAAGTGTTTTTTTTTGTTTTTCCTGCATTGAAGAGACAAATTGCTGGAGGCAAGCTCGGCCTCAGTTCCACGTCGTTGTCATGGCGCGTGTCGTCTTCTCCTGTATAATTACACCGTTTTTGCTTGATAATTATATTTTGTCTTAGTTGTGATCTCAGTTTACCAAATACAAACGACTGTTTGTCAGCGCAAATCAGACATGACAACATTTCTGTGTCTTCAAGACTCGACAAACACGCATTCCAGAATCCAGATCCAGACCTTCCACCATCTGTCAGTTTTCTTCACACACCAGACACACTGTTGTGTTTGTCTCTGTGCGTAGGTGTGGCTGGCTTTCGGCGCATATGTGCATGTGTGTCTTCCAGGCTGTTTGTTGACATCTTTAATTGTAAATATCTGTTCGGTTACATGATCGTTTCTCATCCATACCGCGCACATTTTCCTGTAACCATGAAAACAAACAGCGAGAAAACTGCCTGTATATTCTCTCATCGTTTCAGGCACTTTTTTTTCTTCTTTTTTTTTTTTACTGCAAACACATCTTCATTGTGTACATCTCTGACAAAGCGATGGCTTTAATCGCATGTATTTGTGTAAGCACTGAAAAGGACGACATACGAGTGACAGCCTGGTTTTAGGCCACATCCTCTTTGACTCAGTGGGTTTAAAGGGAATTGAAGTATTATAGTATAGTATTATAGTATTATATTTCCATAGGTGTCTTTAAAAGAGTTACAATCAGATGGAAATATTACACGCACACAAATACAAACACAGGTCTTATATTTAACAAGTCATGTCCTTCCGCATCACATCATCACATTGTGGTGGAGGGGACTGTTTTCTTGTGTGGTCACTGAATCTAATGTCCTCAGTATGCCCCCCCCCCCCCCCCCCCCCGGCCCCCCACTGAATCTAATGTCCTCCAGTATGCCCCCCCCCCAGGCCCCCCAGGCCCCCCAACCCCTCCAACCCCCCACCCCCCCAGCCCGCCACCCTCTGTGAGGAATCTGTATTCAGCTGGTTTCTGTTTCCTCCTGGTGCTCCACTTTCCTCCCACTGTCCAAACACATGTAGGTCACGTCAGCTTCAACACTGTAAATTGCCCATAGGTGTGATTGTGCATCTGTTTTGTGTGTTACACAAGTTTTTGTCCCCTCTGCCTGATGCCTGTGCGCTTTGCCTTATGCAGCACTTAATATGAATACGCTGGCACAGAAGAAATATGACTGCGGACATACTGTAAGTACAATGTATTCATCAGGTATCAGGTATTCATGCTGCCCTTCAAGACTCAGTTTGTGTATACTATTTTACTATTTTTACTATGTATACTATTATACAATTTTTTTCCCCTGTCTTTATAGTAAATATTCCCTGGGACTTGGGACCACCAGCACTAATACTCGTACTTTTCCCTCCTTTTACACTTAAAACAGCTTCATCTTCACTTGTTCAACCAGATCTCCAACATGGAGTCGGGTTCAACCAGATATAGTGAGAGTTTACTGAACACATTGTCTTGTGCATGAAGCCAGTTTGGCAATTTGACGTTTTGTTATCATTTGTAGATTTTGATAAATGGGGAGAACGTCATTTGATAGGCAGCAGTAGAGCCCATTTAAGACAATGATGGATATTTAATAATTAATAATGCTGTTTTAAGCATTAAGAGCTCAAACCTAACAGCTTACCATGTTAAGTAATAATGTGACTTTTTTTGTCTTTTGAGGTTTTGATTTGTATTGAATTAATATGCTTTTGCGTAGACTATTTGTTTGAGATTTTTTCCCCCCAGGCCCCCCAGGCCCCCCAACCCCTCCAACCCCCCACCCCCCCAGCCCGCCACCCTCTGTGAGGAATCTGTATTCAGCTGGTTTCTGTTTCCTCCTGGTGCTCCACTTTCCTCCCACTGTCCAAACACATGTAGGTCACGTCAGCTTCAACACTGTAAATTGCCCATAGGTGTGATTGTGCATCTGTTTTGTGTGTTACACAAGTTTTTGTCCCCTCTGCCTGATGCCTGTGCGCTTTGCCTTATGCAGCACTTAATATGAATACGCTGGCACAGAAGAAATATGACTGCGGACATACTGTAAGTACAATGTATTCATCAGGTATCAGGTATTCATGCTGCCCTTCAAGACTCAGTTTGTGTATACTATTTTACTATTTTTACTATGTATACTATTATACAATTTTTTCCCCCTGTCTTTATAGTAAATATTCCCTGGGACTTGGGACCACCAGCACTAATACTCGTACTTTTCCCTCCTTTTACACTTCATTTTCACTTGTTCAACCAGATCTCCAACATGGAGTCGGGTTCAACCAGATATAGTGAGAGTTTACTGAACACATTGTCTTGTGCATGAAGCCAGTTTGGCAATTTGACGTTTTGTTATCATTTGTAGATATTGATAAATGGGGAGAACGTCATTTGATAGGCTGCAGTAGAGCCCATTTAAGACAATGATGGATATTTAATAATTATTAATGCTGTATTAAGCATTAAGAGCTCAAACCTAACAGCTTACCATGTTAAGTAATAATGTGACTTTTTTTGTCTTTTGAGGTTTTGATTTATATTGAATTAATATGCTTTTGCGTAGACTATTTGTTTGAGATTTTTTAAAAAAACAGTGTTTTGCAGGAAATTAAGAAAAATAGAAAAATACTGAATATATATCCTCTATATATCCTTTATACTTTATTGTCGAAATTGTGTTCCGAGCATCCATACACTGCATAGCAAAATATATAATAAAGTGCAAAACCCAACAATGCAAAGAGCAGCTCACAGCTGTAATGAAGGGGTTTGGTGAATGTTCCTGGATGGGGCATTGAGAGGAGGGGGACAACTGTTGGTCGGTGTTGGTCACGCGTGATGTTGTGCACTCTCCTCAGACAGCGAGTGGTGTAGATGCCACTGATCTCTGGAAGAATGGTTCCAATAATCCAATGACGATTACATGATGAAAAAACCTATTTGTGACCTTAGATTCAGCCTTGCTACATATTTTTTTTATAAATACAGCCACAACTACGAATAAGTGTTTTTTCTGAGATAGGCCGTGGAAACCTATTTTGCCGTACGTTACAGCACTTAATCACAAAACGCTCTGATCGTCGTTTATATTTGTACCTTGCAATGAAACAATGTAAAGGAAAAATCTCAACATTTATTGCAGCGCAGTAAATACTGTGTTTGACAATACAAAACCATGATGTTGTTTGGTGGCAGTGATTTAAAAAAGGGGGGGGGGGGGGGGGGGGGGGGGGGGGGTGTTGAATGAGTAGTATAAAGACTTTTTATTATATTGCAATCGTACGTCTAATGACGGTATACTGAATGTCTTTTGGGTTTTGAAACATTGGTCATCCGACTTTTTTCTTTCTTTCTTTTTTTATTGATCCAGAAAGTAAAGATAAAGACAGTTATTGATATACAGCCATTTGAAAATGCATAACCAAGATGCTATCACTGCCCAGAGCAGCGATAGAAAGGACAGTGTGTATGCACATCTGTTTTTCAGCTGGCAAAGGGCAGCACAGTGGATCGAATGCAAATGGCAGCCAGTCACAGTGTCGAAGTGTTGCCCGTAGCTAAAGCGATCTTTGACATGTGCTGATCGGAAAGCTTATTGATCGAGCTCAACTGGCTTGATTACATATTTTTCATGGCTGGATTTGCTGATCAGCGAGCAAAGAGGTTCCATCATAAACCAAATGATGGTCGTTAATATGGTAAATCCATATCATCCTGCACAGTAATGATGTCAGATTACCACAGATGTCCTTATCACACGGTGCCCTAACACGTCTGTGACAGGCAAAAAAAAAAAAGAAAAGGTAAAAGGTCATTGTGGCTTGTTGCTGAAAGCGTGATCATGTATTGAGCTTTGATTGTGAGGGCCGGTCTTCGGGGGCTTAGCTGTGCTCTTTTTCTCCTTATCGTTCCCAGGACGTCAGTACAGGTGATGGCGGCCGCTGACTGATCACTGATCACTGATCACTGTAGACTGATGTCAGACACAAAACAGAATCAGCTGTCTATGGAAAGTCTGAGCACTTCTTATCAAGCAGCTTGACTGAGCGGCAGAGATCAATTGTCAAGATGCTATAATGTCAGATTGAATCCTATTAAATCCTCCTTTTTTTTCTTTTTTTTTTCTGAATCTGACACCATAACCCCTGTGAACATAAAAGCCCCAGTGTTTGTCCTCAGGCTACTGGAGTACGTTTTAGTTAGTAATTATTTAGGCCCGTTTGTTTTCAAGACACCTCGGACAACAGGCAATTTGGCCTGACCTATTGTGATTGTCAGTTTTACACTGAAGTAGACAAATGCCAAACAGTGTCGAGACGCCGCAAACAAACTCGGCTTGTGCGTTTTACCTTTGCACACATGCACAAGCGTGTGTGTGTGTGTGTGTGTGTGTGTGCACATTAGCAACGTGGGCTTATGTTTGTGCCTGCGAGCCTGTGTGTGCATGTAGTCTGGCCGTCTATTTGTGAAAAGGCCAGTGGACCCGTTGGGAATTACGTTGGGAATTTCTATCCCGCGTCACTGTCTGATTCTGTTTGTAGTTTTAGCAGACTGCGTAGTGTCTGCAGCGACGCATGTGAAAGACAATTACACACGCATCTGACGCGCTGGAGATGATGACGAGATCTGGGACCGTACCCTCCTATGAAACCTGCCTCTGGCTAAGACAGGGCATCATGCAGTGGATGCAGGCCACAGCCAGCCGTCACCGCGTTCTGCTGCTATGACGCCATATTGCATGGACATTCATACTTTGTTCCCTGCGTTTTTATTAAGCTCTTAAATATACACTAGAAAAGATTGATTGTGTAATATGACCGCTACTGGCTACAAAGGAAAATACTTCAATAAATGGAATCAACTTAAATCTGCTTCTTGTAACCATTTGAGTAATTGGTCAAATATAACTTGAAGCATATGTTCTAAAGTTCAGTTGGACTTTTACCCATATTGCTTTTGTGTATATTTGAGGATGGCAAGTTGTTGACCTTAAAATAGGATGTGCTACAAAAACAGTAGGAGTTGGACGACAAAGTCACGCTGTTTGACACTAAACCAGATGACGATGAACCTGAATTCCGGATTTGTCCTGCATGTCCTGATTTAAAGTTACAGGCATGGTCAGTTTTTTCATCAACTACAATTGACGAGTTAATTAGTACGTTCTATGTGGTAAAATCCTGTATATACAGTAAAAGTCATATTGTGTAGCATTTACATTGTATATCCGATGTAGTAACTAATACATGTTGTTAAACGTAAGGCTCGTACTCTCTGTGAGAAAATAGCATCAGTGAAGCAATTAGAGGAATTCCGAGAGGAAGGGAATGTTAAGCAGCCACATCGTCTGATCAATTCTATCCAGAGGCAACGTGTCTCCTGAGTGACTGGGATTGCTCCTGGTGGGAACCTCTCTGTTTCTCACAGTTTACTTTCGATTCAGGCCCTTTGATGTGATCAACAGACAAAATTTTGCAATTCCGACCCCCACCCCCACCCCCCCCACTTTTCCTTTCCAGTTTTTATTCCCCGCAATGTAACGTCGATGACAGCAATGACCCTTAATACACCTGACCAAAAAAAATAAGAAAAAAAAAAAAGGTCAGATGAAGCCTGATGCATGTGTGTTGACAGCTTTACTGTCATGTTTTCTACAACGGCGCACAACAAAATTTCATTAGCAATGGCGCCGCGGCGTGTTTCCTCCTCCATTCGCTCACACATCCGTCTTCGTGTCCGTCGAGCTGTCGACTTTGAACAGAATCGACTTCACTCATCGACGAGCTTCCTCCTCGCCATCACGCCGCCGCTTTTCCCGCCGTCTCATCCACGGCGACCGTCGCAGCTCAGCTGTCAGTCTGAGAGATGCTGTGCGGTTGCTACGTCATGTAACGTACGTGAACATAACTGTAAACACTGCAGTTGACAGCTCGGGCGCCAGCTGATTGAACAGCTGGAGATGCACCATAGACTCTGCTTTAATGAAACTCACACGTCAACTCAGACTGTCGGCGTCCCAATAATATTCAGTGTGGAATGACAACCCGTTAAAGGAGCAGTGTGTAAGATTTCCAAAAAAAAAAACAAAAACGCAAAATTTAAAATCAAGATTTCACCTTATGTATTATTTTTTTGAAACTATAAAATTGTTGTTTTCTTCAGCCTCATATTGGCCTTTATGTTGCACCACCATGTCTCTGCAGGAGCTCCAAACACCGACCCAAGAGAGGGCCCTTTCGCATTTTTTACCTGACTGAACGTCCACCACAGTCCCCTCTGACACGCTGCTCCTTTTCAGCATTATTTTACCCCTTTACAGTTTTCATAAAGAAAGAAACAAGCGCGCAGTATATCCATGACATCGCCTCCTTAAGGAGCCATGCTTTTGACCGTGCTGCACACATTCACCAGGCACCTGGATATTAAAGTTATAAGCACAACACACCTTTATAACCTATGTTATGGTTCCGTTTCCAGAGTGTGTATTGCTGCCAGTCCTGACATGCTGGAACCTCCTGAATGCACCTTATGCTTGTATAGATATGTATATGAAAATGAAAACAAAGCATTATTAGTTTAGAAAAAACAGGTTGTGAAGTGATTGTCATGGTACATAAAGACACACTCTGCTGAAAAGGTACACACACACAACAGTGCATCATGCATGAAATAAATGAGCGCCCTCTATATTCATGTTTTTATGTATAATATAAAAGGAAATAGTAAAATAAGTTGAAACGTAGCCATCGGGCACAGCTTGTGTCATTTTCTTCTATTATCCGTTTTTTTTTTACGTTGAGTCAAATCGATCATATCTGACATTGTGTAGTTTAAATACAGTATTAACATACTGTAACCATAAATATGTGGAGTCTAAAGTAAATAAACAAAACATTCATACGTCACGTCTAACACAGCTTCCCATATTCCAGAGTAAATAGAAAAGCTCTGCATTAGTTTAGTGGAGTGATTAAACGCAGCATTTTGCTGCGCGTCAGCAGGCAGTCCAGATCTGAGCCAACACAACATGTCTCACATCGCACTGCCTGCTGGACATTTTTCATTTGAAATAAGATATTTCAAAGACCACAAACAATCCATGACATATAACATGGGAGGAAATATATTGCCCCCAGCACCTCGGCCAAATCAGACTGTGCCTGTAAGATAGATGATAGTGCAGGGGGGTGGGGGGTGGGGAGGGTGTTAATCAGGAAGGCTACACCGGAGAGGCCATAGCAGCCTTAACATAAGGGTGGAGCTGTATAGCACAGACCATGCACCCTGTGCATTTGTCTTGTTTCTATCTGGGCCGAGTGGTCGGATGGAAAATGGAGGCAGGTCCGGCTTTAATTGCACAGGAAGATGCTGTCAGTCACAGGAAGCCATAAAGGGAGCGCGTCCTCTCTGATGGAGACTGCATGTCAGGTTGTAGAAGCATGAGAAACTCCCCACATGCACACCACAGACGCACACTTAACGTTGCGGCCACTTCAGGATCTGCAGAAAGTGGGAGCTTGTGTTGACTTCTCTTCAGCGTGGACAAAAGGCGTGGGTCAGGCAGCGGCAGGGAAAACAAATGGCTCCAAACAGCAAAAAAAAAAAACACAAAGCTACTGTCTGAGAAACAATGAGCCGCTCTCTCTGCACACATGTAAACAGTGACGAAGGATTTCCTGGTAACAGCATCACAACAATAGGAGGAGAATGGGGAGTGTGAGGGAGAAGAGGTGAGAATGATGCTTTTATTCCTTGACATCCGAGCAGTTTTCCTGTGTTTTACTTTCACGCAGCAGCAGCAGCACAGCATATAAAGCAGGAAATCCTCTGTCGGGAAGCTGTGGGAAGATGCAACAAGGTGTGTTCACATCTCTAACAACACAAAAAGGACAATGTGAGTGAGGTGAATATAGGGAGTTGAGAGAGTTTGTTTTGGATGGACGTGTGAGGAATGGCAGGATCACATGACGGAAGTACGGAACAACAGTGGAACAGATGTTACTGTGGTGATGTTAGGGAGGAGATGTAAAAGAGAAGACGTAAACATGGGCCGTACTTAGCTTGCGTTGCTTTTGTATGTGCTCAGCGTGTTTTATTACTGGATTAAGATTCATTTCCTATTTACATAATTACAATTATTATTTTTATTGCTACGCGTTTTTTAAAATAATGTGGAAGCTTTTTTTTTTTTAAACTGCTCATGTTTCCTGTCCCTGACATGAACCCACATCTTATCTATTATCTATTACCTCATAATGAATGTTATTGTTATGAGATGCCACGCTGATTTGGTTAGATTCATTAAAAGTCTCACGGAAATCTCTGAGAAGCCGAGAGGTTTGATATGGATCTGCGTAAAAAGAGTCAGCACACATCTCTATGTGTTTATTTCTCACAAATATAATTATACTGAGCTCCATGGGATCAGATGAACCCAAATGACAACATTTCATTAATAACTCAGAGTCTCTAAATAGTCCGTTACTGTAAACATCTTAAGTGCTATAAACTTACTGACTATTCCCCATTCAACAGACAGACAGACAGACAAACTGTTAAAGGAATATTTCACATCTGTTGTAGATCCACTGGGTCAAATGAAAGAAAAACACAATTGTTTAAAATAAAAAAATAATTAGACTCATTGCAAAGCAAACGAGCTACACTTCTAATAACGTTGTCTCACAGGAGGTCTAAAACATCCGCAGCTTAAATACAAACACACTAATTATACTAATAAAAGATAATGATTTAAAAAAAAAAAAAAGTATTTCTGTTATGTTCAAGCACATCTTTGAATACCTGTGTTTGATTTTGAACGTTCACTCTGAGTCAGTCAGTCCCATTTGCACAATCAAGGGGCCTTAAAATATGATCTAGCAAGCCCAATATGTGTTGACAACAGTTGTGTAGTACTTCAAACAACAAGCAACAGCTGTATTTGTGTTTTTGTGACTACTTATATCCAAACCTTGTTGTAACAGAAAACCACAGATAGGCTGCGGACTATGTGTAAACATTAGACACATGGATGACGTGGGTTTTTAGATGTCCGTTCAACAGTGGAGAAACATAGGCTGTGTCTGAAATCACCCCCTAACCCCTATATAGTGCACTATATAGTGAGCACGCCATTTTGTAGTGGTGTCCGAAAGCTTAGGGATCATAGCATGTCCACTATATAGTGCACTCAATGTATCCCACAATTCACCGCGAAATGTAGTGAACATCCGATGGTCACTAACCGGACCAAGATATCCCATCATGCATTGCCAGAAATTCTCTGGGCTGCGTGGAAGTGAAAATGGCGGACGGACGGGAGGGAAATATACATAAATATTATAAAATATAACAAAATACGAAACTAAAAAGTACAGGACAGTAATCAAAAAGCTCTAATTTAATAAAAATGCAGTGGTAAACAAACAAGTATTTTGTGAGACGACAATAATGTGGTGCATTTTAATTGTGCGACAGCGATGACGTAATTACCGGCGCCGAGAGTAGTGTCCGAAAGGTTTTTCTGTTGAGCTCACTATATAGTGCACAACATTTATTTCCCCTATGTAGGGAGTAGGGAGTAGGGAGTAGGGAACGAGTGAGTGATTTGGGACACAGCAATAGTGTTCATATAATTTGTGTCGTAAACATTATCGAGGCTCAGTAAAAGTTGTGGCGTTTTCCTTTAAGGACGTTCCAGTGAAAACAGGCATTCAGCGTTCTAATCACAGTTGGACTGATTATAATAACTTGTTTTTCTGTTTCTATTATTGTATAGTGTCTAAGGTACAAATACACGTATGCAACACTGGCTCTCATATAGGCGTTTAACACTGAGGGGTGTGTGCCACTGATGAGACGAAACATCAAACTTTAATTTTTCCGCAATTAAATAATTCAATTGCTTTATTTTTCTCCCTGAACCGATGTAATTTTAATCAGCTGTAGCTACACTTGCACGGCACGGTAATTTATTTTAAACTCGCTACGTAATCATCTAATATAAACGAATATGTAATAATGCTGCCATGAATGTTTTATCGATTATTAACGCAGGCCCCCGTGCATTTTACTGTAACGCCTTTGCACATGTGTGAGCCATTCGCTCGTTCTCCAAGTTCCTCTACAGTTTCCCACCACAGGGATCAGAGAAGGAAAAAACCCATCAAGAGCTGGATCGCGACATATTTATCACTTTCACGCAGACACATGCAACAGGAAGTCAAATCTTCCTGCGATGTGATGGCGAGGCAGGAGATTTCCCTTTAGCCGCTCTGAACGCTGCAGCTACCTCTGACGTCGGTGAAAATGATCTGAGGTGGAAACGCTATCTGTCCCTCACAGGCCTCCAAGCCTGCGTGCTGTGAGTCAGTCGCACACGAGTCACAGCAAAACTTTATTTCCAGTGTTCTGCTGACGAGTGCGACTTCCGTGATCCTAATTTGTCAGCTTTTTAATACACCATCTAGCATGTCGCTAATGGAGCCTTTGCAAATGTTGCGTTTGTGAGGAATTAAGACGTTTTTGTGTTTGATGATGATTGAATTGTCGTTATTTTATGTAGCATATAATTGCATTCTTGACATTTTTGCAGGGGGGAGACGTCGTTATATATTTTTTTAAACAGAGCTCAGAGGTGAATAAGATGAAATTAATTAAGCGTGGCCTCCATGCAGCAAGTATCTGAACCCGTGGGAGTAAAAGGATGAGGATTTAACTTTCGAAGTATATAACCGCCCCCCCGACCCCCACGCCCCCTCCTGTCTCTTCCACTACTTTCATCCTTTTTGTCTACTTATTTTGATCTGCAGATGTGTTTTGTCACACATATTTACATCATTAATTTTCAACGTGTCGTTGAGTCCAGCGTCTTGACGTCTGAGAGGTCAGGCAGCGAGGCGCCATCTACTGTATATCTGTGTCAGATGCTATAGAGATTGCTAGCGTTTACGAGAGCCGCAGCCGCTGCTGTGAGATAACAATATAATGATTTTTGTGTATCTGTATTTGCGTATGTTCAGACACTTGGTCATAGTTCTTCTAATTAATTTGCCCCGCTGTGGAAAACGCTGCACTCCCGTCAAGCGTATTCAGTTTCTGTGGCCTTTATCGGGGGCAACGCAATTTTCTTCCATCCGCCACATATCACAGACACTGAGACCCAACTCTGATGTCGACTATCGTCTTTGAAAACAACTCCAGTGGGTATTCATGAAAAATGCATGAGAACTGCACACGCGGACTGCTCCTTTAAGCCGAGGCTCAGAAAATATGACAGTGACAAACAATGGTCTGATATGTCAGCGTTACTACGTTGAGGAGAACTATCTGAATGAATGTGTGGGTGTGCAGTGTGCTTATACATATATTACTGACTCACCGGGGACTGGTCACTATCCCCGAGGCGCCGACTGTTGTGCGTTCAAACCTCTGAGGTGTTTTCTTCTCCCCGCCACTCGAGCTCCGAGAACAATAACCCCGAATGCGTACAAGACGAAAACACTCGGACCGTCTCTCGTTCTAGTTCCATGCTAAATCAGCGATTATACGATGCATCTCGTCCCACGTCTTTGAAATCTGCATCGTGAGGTCAGAAAAAAAAACAACAACACTCATTTATTATTTTCTTTGAATTTGGGTAATAAAGTCGCCTTAAGAGAATGTTATGTTATGGATGCAGGACGAGGAGAAAGCAAATCAGCCAATGGCAGAAGTGTTTGCTCAGTTGGACTGACGGACGATGGAGAGGGATTCTTCTGTAATTCACTCATCCAAACTCATGTTACCCCCCAAACCCACCCCCCACCCCGAGTGAAGCACAGCAGATTAAAACTGTAATTGCACCACTTTACCTCTTTATGCAGTTTGACCTTTCAGTCCTGACGATTCGCCTCGTTTCTTCAGAACAAGCACCGACTAAATCAAATCTGGCGACTGGAGCATAAACATGGCAGTAAATTATTTCTCGTACTGTCCCGCGACGCCGTCCTGTCTTGGGTTTTTTCGCGGGGGTGACACGGTGTCGGAGGGTCGATAAGCCCGAGCCATGGCAACATGAAAGACTCTAACGGCTGATGTTAAGTCTGTTTCACCTGGAACGCTGATAGTCACAGTCTATTTCAACCACACGGCGCCGAGCCGATAACTTCACTGGTTCCTATTAGGTCCCGAGGTGACACAAGCAGGAGGTGGAGGAGTCGCTTTGCCAGACAGTATCCTCGTAGGAGACATAAATGAAACAAGACCGATATTCCCAACTAGGCTTCCAAGAGTTAGGGAACAATGGCACGTTAGAGACCAGGTAACAGTTCAATTAAATCCAAGAGTAATTATTGTTTGTGTCGTCAAGTACAACATTGCATTTCTGCCATTTCTGCATACTTCACCAGGGAATAAAGAAAAGCTGCTTTAATCAACTGGTTAAAAAAAAAAATCCTCTTTCATAGAAAACACCTCATTTTCACATCTTTGTTGTCATTTGTGTCCCTCTGATTATTTTGGGACTCGTTTCTGCTGGGTGTTGCCACGTTTTCACTTTAAGCTCATGCCCAAAGCGCCATGGTGACCGAATTTGCGCCGCGCCGTTTTGGTGACTCATCCCCCGTTTCGTGAAAGCAACAAAAGGTCAGGTTAAATGGGGATTTACATGGTGCTATCTTCACAACTATGAATTCCCATGCGATCGTGGTAGATTTCAAAAGGCATATAAATAGTTTGGGAAAAAACCTCAAAAGATCTGCTAGAGACAAAATGATTCAATGAGTCTGTGGGAACTCTCCCATCGTGACGTTCCCGCCATTTTCATCTGCAGGAGGAGAGATGACGTCATTACTCTATCTTTCGGGAGCGTTGCTTTCATAAAGTCTACTCTGTAACAAATGGACGCCTATGATAAAAAAAAAAGATCAGCGTAAAACAAAAAGACACATTTTGACAGAGAGAATAAATCTTCCTGTAACCTGAGCTGTCAGAATCTCTGCGGCGTCCTATTACTCCGACAGCAACAGAAGAAACCATTGATGGTACAGCAGGGGACAATGCAGCAAAATGGAAAAGTTCTCACTTGCCAATATTTATGTTTGCTCTGCCCTGTCAAGTGAACTGTTTGTGCCACAATTGGACTCACAGACTACGGTATTGTGCAAAGATTTATGTCCCAGGTGGTCCTGTTCATGCTATTGGACATATTTGTAATATTGGACAGCACATAAAAGATACTGATCTATTTAGGGTGGTATTATTCCATATGGACAGGCCATTGATAAGAGCTGTCTAATTGAAACAGCAAGTTGAGAAACGGGATCGATGGTTACACTGATGCAGAGCTCTCTCCTTGCGAGAGTCATATTATTAGATTTCATACAATCTGATAACCCTTTTGCTTTTGATTGATCTTTTCCATTTCAAACATTGAGGCCCCGGATCAATGCTTCTGCCCCGCAGCTACTACTGTCAAAGCAGCAGCCGGCCTGGAAAAAAGCCAACACACGGCCGTTCCCCGACGCCCACGTTCAAGTCAAACCCTGTGCTGTGAGTTGTTATGATGCAAGACACACGTACCAGTCACCTTCCAAGAATCCTGGCACTGTAATCCGTCACTGTTATTCCGGACGAAAACTAGTCCTGAAGAATTCTGAATTTCTTTTTTATTATTATTTTTTTTGGGGGGTGGGGGGACGCCTGTGGAAAATAGTTCTGAAATAGTGATACTTGTATTGTCTGTCAGATGGGAATCCAAGAGAGTCTTTGACTGTGTCATGTGATCTCAGTGTGTGTCTGAAGAAGTGGGATTTGAGATGTGAAGGGTAGAGCGCGAGTAAGCAGAGCTAAGTGCACCGCTCTAATTCTCTCTCGAGAACGTCGACTGGAACTCGTGGGTGTAGCTGCCTGAACCGAGGGGCTGAATGAAGTGTAATGAGATTAGTAAGCACAGTACACAGGAGCCACCGTTTTATGGGGCTGCATGGTTGGTGTTGTATATCCTGCTGCAATGCTCAGTCTAATACGTAAACATGTACAACAGTGTTATAATTGTATAACAACAGAACCGTTGTTATCACGGAAAATTAATCATATTGATTGTATATTCCTTTTTTTGTCGGTATAGGAAATAAAATATTTTTTATAATATATTTTTAATTTATTAATTAATAATTGTGCTTCAAAACACTCAAAATGAACTAGTTACAATAACATAACATGTATTCAGTGTTTATATAAGGGAAATTACGCGTACAGCTCTTGCTAGCTATAAAAATCCAGTGTCAAAGACAAACTGCATTTAATTTGTGAAACTGGAAAAGAGACAATGTCCGGATCTGAAGTAGCATCACTGTGCTAGAAAAACAAAACACTGCAGAAATGCACCATGAACGCTGGCCACTCCTCAGGTCCTGCCCTTCCTTCACTGCTCCGTCTCACTGATGCCATTTTGGTCTGACATTTGGGTTTTCATAATGAAAAGTACTGACTATACTTCTCATCGCTGCATTTCTTTTTACCCTTGGATTTGTCCTCATGAAAAGTTAACGTGTTCTCATAAACAAGAAAAGATCAGCAGCCGGCGAAAAGAAAGCGAGCGGCGCGTTCTCCCCGGTGACTTTCTCCATTCTGACAGAAGTGAAAACAGAAGAAAGAAAGAAAAAAAAAGAAAGCATTGCTACCCTCAATCTTCTCTTACCTTATTGAACCCGTTCGCGAACGCACATATTGAATTAGTAATGATAAACCAAAATAACAAACGCAATTCATCGAAGCAACTTAACCCGGAGGCGCGGCGGCAGCAGAAACCCGTCCTGTCCACACCACCGAGTGAGATCTGCTCATCACTTTTATATTATTTACCCTCTAATAAGGTTTAACTTCCACAAGGAGGCTCAGCGTTGCGTCATTGAGAGAAGCTGACCAGGAGAATTCCTCCCATGGCCCTGCTTCCTGTTTCTGCTGTGCTTCATTTCAACCTCGTCCTCGGCCGTTGTTTTCTAAACGGATGAAGAAGTAAGAGAACGCTGCCCTCGCTGGCTGTAATTTGAACTTCACGGTCACTCTGTGTCACAGTGCTCACCTTGGTAGCTGTTCCTATAGTAACGCTTTAGGCCTTTGAAATAAACGGTGGGCTTAGAGAATCTATGTTCTCCATCCTGATTTACTTCATTTAGTCAAACAAAACTGAATTTGGTACATTAGCCATGCTCTTCGAGCATGAACCAGTTTGCTTAGAGCCATTATCGATTAACATATTTTTCATAAGCTGGCATCTCAACTTGCAGCATCATAATTGCTCACCCCGACCCCGATGATGTGTGGCGCACTCGCTAATGAGCTTATGAGAATCACAAGTTCCTGGCAGGAGCGGTGCTCAGGAGTAATCAACAAATCTCGAGCTGATTTAGGATATGAAATTAAATACGAGGATAAACTAATCTCACGGTTTAGATCTGTTTCCTTTTGTTATGGCCGACGGAACTACAAGCCCCCCCCCCCCCCAGCGCTGCCACGTTACAGAGCGAGCGGAGACAATAAGGGAGAACGAGGACAGAGTCAGGCGGATTGAAGAGAAAGTGAAAGTCGGTATTGGGGAGAGGGGTCAACCATGAAAAGACTGAGAGGCAGCCTGCATAATTAGGTCGAGTAATTAGGTTTTCTTATTCAGTCGCACTTCGCAGCGAGTGTGACTTGGAAGCATCTCTTGAAATATGCAGGGGAAAGACGGACGACTGTTCATCCATAACGTATTTTATTAATGATCTGAAATAAATGCAATAATAATGCAACAGTAACTATTTTTTTACTTGATATATATATATATATATATATCAAGTAAAAAAAATACTGAAATGTATGTATGTATGTATGTATTATAGGATTTTCAGCCTTTTTTAATTAAAACACACTACAATCATAATTTAAATTGATATAAAATTGTTTCATTAATTAAATTTTCAATATATTAGTGAGTGTTTAAGATAAAAAAGAATTGGTTGTGCATGGTGGTTGACAACCCTGAGCAGAGCTGTCGGATGGTGAGGTCTGTTTTCATAAAGGTGAGGTGATCCACCGGATCAGACCTTAACTCTTTGTAGGTTTGTCACCTCGAATGACTCCGATTCAAAGCACGCTGTGAAAACCTTTTGTTCATGTGACGACGGCGAACGTTAGCACGTCGAAGGGCGACTTCCATGTTTAAAAGCCCCCGTGACTTTACTTCATACTTCATTGACATGGTTGAACACATTGCAACATGTCAAATTCAATATACATCCCATCATCATTATGAATAAACATTCCGCTGCCCGTCATATCTAATTAGCCACGGGTGGTGCCGCGAATGTTTTGTTTTTTTTTTCCTCCCTCTCCTACCTTCCTCTTCCTGTCAGGCAGTGACATGTCAGGCCAGGACTTGACTGCCACAGTTTCTCAGTTATAAAGCTGTCCATCATGCTGTTTTAATCATCCCTCCAACCAATCCCGGAATCCAGCTGAGAATCCAGCGACCAGTCCCTCCCATGTGTCCGGCTGCCCCGGACGATGGAGGAGAACATGGCACAACAGAAGGTGTTGTGCTCAGAGACACATCCCAGGAACATTTCACGTTTATCACGGCGAATTTCCCCAAACCCCCTCCACTAAACTGGTTATTGTAGCCTCGAACGCGTGGACGATAAGATGTTTCCTGCATAGCCTGAGTCCTGGTCCTTTAACAGCCACCGATAAACAAGGCTGCAGGCGTCAGACGTATTGTTCACAGAACATACTGCATGTGTACCTGCAAATGTTTTCTAGTATCCGCACGACATTCCACGGATGTTCTCTCAATTCCAGCTTTCCAGTTATTTATTGGAACACATGTGGTTAAACTGTAAAATATAAAACTACAAGATTATTTACACAATTATACCTTTGTCACAAAGCTTTGATTTAATATCTATGAATTTTAATACATATATATTTTTTATAGCCTGATATTTTTCTGCCTTCAAACATCCATCTGAGTGAGGCTGTGGTTTTTAGCTCTGCTACAAGGAACAAAACACGGTGTTGTGGACGGCTTTTGGAGCGACACTCTTCCCACTGTCAGGTTAAAAACAGAAGGGAACGTGATCTCACACAGTCTGACAAGTTTGTGCAGGCTGAAGCGAAGACACTTGACGTCATTCCGAACGTGTTAATTACTTTGTGAAATCCGACTTGCAGTGTGAGAGCGGGATCTCATTAGAAATATGCCACACCTTTTCTATTCGGAGGAGAAAGCTCCCAGCTCTGGGACCTCCATTTTCTCTGACTCACTGTGACCAATGGCATTTTCTCCAGCCGTTGCAATTCTCCAGCTCATTCTTGGGGGCCGGGGAGACTATCTTACTGACTTGCCAATAAAATGTCTGTTGCCACTGGGAAAAGAGCAGGAACCGTCAATTGGTTTCACCTTATCTACCTTAAACATGCCTCTGCCGACTTCATGCGTCTCCCCATTTCTATTTTCCGTGCAGATTTTTTTCATTGTTTTTTTTTTCTTCTTTTACCTATCTTCCTTCCTCTGCACTGGGAAATTAGTAAATGACTGAAAATATAATATCATGCTGAGGTTTTAAAGGCAGACACAATTTAAAGAAGTTAACGGCACTCCTATGAGTTAAAATGTTGTTTTCTATTGGTGGGAAGAATTAATTTGCTAATGCATCATTTAAACATTAAAACTTTATCAAATGCACCTTAAATATTATTTGTTTTCTTTAACACCATGAAAGAAAACAAATCTTTTTTTTCCCAAATGATTTTGCGTAAAATAAAATCAATAGCCTTATGAAT
Organism: Trinectes maculatus; assembly: GCA_016785345.1. Taxonomy (NCBI): domain Eukaryota; kingdom Metazoa; phylum Chordata; class Actinopteri; order Pleuronectiformes; family Achiridae; genus Trinectes; species Trinectes maculatus. The sequence goes on from JAFBJQ010000923.1 coordinate 213,469, forward strand.
AACTGAAGCCTTTGACAGTGGCTGGGTATATCTTTATCTCTGGAGACAAGAGGGGAGGTGAGGTGAGGTAAAAACGAACCGTCGCACTGAGTGCTACTCAAAACCAGGACTCCAAACAATGGCTGAAATATAGATGACAAAGCCGGCCAGAGGAATTGCTCTCAAAGGGCCTGATTGAAAGCTCATGTCGAAGAGGCTGAAGCAATCAAAGGACTTGTGTATTTCAAGTCCAAAGAGGTCATGTTGAGAGCACAATAAATCCAACATCCTGATCCACCATTCAGAGGCAGCTGTTTTCTATCACGGCTGCTGTTTGCTGGTGTCCTACGCTGACATATTGTCTCTCCATGTGCAACCAGTTTCTGCAGAACGAGACTTTATCTCAGTGGCATTTCATTTTTATCATTTGTCTCGTACGCTTTAAGTCTAAAGAAATCGAATAACGTGAATAAAGAAATAAGACTTGTATATAATACATGTAAGATTACGTTTCTAATTGTATTTGTAACACTGTGCTGAAAGATTAGATTTGTACCGATGTGCAGAATTTGTAAGCGTAAACCGTGTTGTCACTCCGGTAGATTTGTTAGCTCATGAACTGTTTGCACATAAGGAAAACGCCAATTAGCAGAGGCAGCGAGCACTTGCCTGCTTCACAGGAAAAAGTAACACTGGCTAAAAATACTGTGAAAGTAGGAACACTGTGCTGGAGTGCGTACACACCACGTCATACTCACATGGAATAACAGTATGGACAAATAGTTGAAGCTTCACTAATCAGTGTTTATATCCATCAGATGACTTTAACGTTAATCAACTAGTTGCCCATTATACTATTTTGGCCTATTGTGATTTATTGGTTTACAGCTTTAAAGCCTCCTGTGGGAACTTGATTAGCGTATAAACCAGATGCAACGTTAAAAACGTTATCGTAGACATTAAAACGTATGAACTGAATACATCTGAATACGCGTCACCGTCACTTTTCCATAACCGAATAACCTCGTGACCTCCGGCTGGATAAAGGGTTTTAGTCGCTGGAGGTCTGGATCTTAAGTTACTAGAGAAACATCTCCTCTCACAGCTGCTGCTGAGGTCTGGTTCAGGGCTTTAATGTTAAACTTCCATAGTCAGCACAAAAGCTTCTGTTAAAGACAGATGCACCGCAGGAGTCCTCACTGTTTTCATCTGTTCCATATACATCAGAAACCATATAATCAGGGTTTATTTACTGTTTTCTTATTGAATCCTAATTTATTGTCCATCTGTTGTTTACAAATGGAATGAAACAATATCAGCTGAAAAGTAACATAAAGCGTTGTCGTTGTCTTTATTGTCAGTGTGTCTTTCTCTTCCTACCTGGCAACACCGTGATCCTGATCAGTCGACGCCCGCTGCTAATCATCACAATTAATTAGATGGGGTTTTTTCTTTTCCCCGCTTTCTCTAAGCCACCATATCATCCGCTTTAACCCCAGCACTGCCTCCAACTCCAGGCCTATTTAAATAATTAAACAACCCCAAGCGCATCAATAATTTATTTATTTATTAATTAAACAACAAACGGGAAGCATCAGGGGTCGAGTCGCTAAAGAAGAGCTGACAGGGAGGGCCGATCTGTAGGCCGGTGATTGCACTCAACAAGTTGATGAATTGCATTGTGGGAGTTATGTCCCTTGTGGTTTGCAGACAGGTCCTGCAGGAGACAGACAGATATGTGGTATGAATAATTGGGGCCGGTGATAACTGTCATCTGGGCACTTAATGAAGATAATCAGCTTTTTCGTTTGACATCTCAGTTTGAGCTGTCCACTCTTTTACTCCGCTCCGCACTCATACACCAGCGATGAAAGAGATCCTACTGATATAAGCTGAATTATAGAGGTCATATTTCATATTCAGTTTTTTGTCTTACTCGAAAGTCCACATTGCTCATTGCTCAGAGGGAGTGATGCGAAAATCTTTCTGTATTTTTCGTGCTAGTTTTATTTCACACAGTGCTTTGCCTGATCGGCCTAATTTTCCGTCTTATAAACGAGTGTAGGAAGAAGCTTGCAACTATCCCTCCATTAGTCAAGTCTTTCAAGTCCCGTCCAAGCCGAGTGAATGTGGTTGTTGTAGCTACTGTATTTACTGATTGTTTCTTTGGTCATTTAAAGTAGTTAAATATTGAACTGGTTAAATGGTGACTTATGTGTTTTAAAGAATGCAATTAGTTCATTATGTCTTTCGAATTATCTTGGTTAGTTTGGGTTGATCATGCTTTTGTTTTGAAGGTACCATGCACCAGGTGTATCTGTATGGGCAGGTGTATATGGGCGTAGAGACGTGGCCACCAGAAGGCTTTATGGTTAAGATAGTCGTTCACTCATGAGGCGCCTCAGTGGCAGTTTGATCTGGATTATTGGTTTTTCATACATTTTGGGGACAAATTGCCTTCTACAATGGTAAACAAACACTGCTGCTGCTGCTGCTGCCACCAGCGCTGTGCATGCTAATGGAATCACTTTTATAATTCAATTTCAAAATGTCTTCATTATTAAGAGGTAGCAGCTCCGCATCTCATGAAAAAGAAGAGAAATGATAAATAAGCCTTTTATGCCTGAAGCTTTGCCTGAACCTGCCTGCACAAAGTGATGCCTCCATTTGAGGGGAACGCTGAGCGGACAGAGATGGCCGTGTCGAGGTGGAGTAAGTTTGCCGTTCATAGTTCTGACGACTGAAATGGATTCAGATTGAGTTAAAGACAAGTCAGTCCAGCTGTTATTCTGAAACTGGAACATTTCTTTCTGGCAGCGTTTGGTTATTTGTCTGTATCCAGTCCAACGACACATGATTCCAGTCACACAAACCAAACTATTACTGTCCCACTGACATTTCTCATGAGGTTCATTTTAAGCTTTGTTCATTTCCTTTTTCCAGGTGTCAGTCATCTCTGTAAGCTCCAGCTCAGTGTGTGGTCCTGCAGTGGGTTTGCTTCAGTGTTTATATCATCCTATGTCACACTTTGTGTTCAACAGCGGACAGTGAAAAGACAAATAACTCACATTTGTCCTTTATTTTCATCATAATGTATGATGTGTTGTTTCAGGAAATGTCAGTGAAGCAGTGAATAATGCCCCTTAAATTTCCACAAGCCAAAGGCGATGTGAAACTCACTTATAGAATTCATAACAACTAGACAATATCATATAATACATAGACAACTGAACTTTTGTAGACAATAATAAATAATGGTGAGGAGATGCACACGTACCAACATAGCTGATATCAATGCATCAAAATATTCATTCAGAAAACCACAGGGGCTGTGTGTTTTTCCGACAAACAAAACCTGTTCCACCTTTACAAATTAAAATTAATAGAAAACATTCGTATAAAAGTATCTACTAATACATTAGATTTATAACATAGATTAGTTAGAAGTTAAGTTTTAATTGAATCACTGTATTTGTATACATGCTGCGTATAAGTGTGTCAGTACATTTGTGTTTAGGTTTGCAGAGAATATGCAAACCTAAACACAAAGTTCAGGTTCAGGTTCAGAACCTGGTGCAGCAACTTTAAAGAGAAAACAGAAAAACCTGACAAGAATTTTCAATAAACCCTCAAATGCAGTCACTTCATTTATATTCACATCTGACGGAGCTGCAAGTAAGAGATGAACTTTGGTGATGTTTCGATGTAAAAGCTGCAGGAAAATTGAACCTAATCTGCCCGTTCTGATAAGACTGACGCACGGCGTTCGTTTAAAGTCGCCTGGATTAAAGGCTGTCATACAGGCAACGCCGCCGTTAAAGGGTCAGCGAATGTAACGCTGTGCCGCTTTGTAGTCTCCACAGTTTGAGGAAGAATCGTTCCGAGTGCGGGCGGATGTCCTGCCTCTTGCTGTCACTGCCGCCACAGCAGTGCAGTAACTTTGATGGTTGGGTATTGATGAAATCTCGGGGTCTTTATGAGGACATTTTGTATCTGCATTATTAAATGGCATTTCATTGGTTTGTGCGGTTTTGTCATCGGGGGGGCTTTTAAGCACACTGCAGAAAAATATGCCAGATGGGGGGGGGTTGATTCCCCCCCCCCCCTTCTATTTACTTTTATACCCGAGATGAATAATTACTGACGATTGTTGTGCTGTATCAGTGGCGTTTATGTACGTCCAGAGTGTCATCACATGTTATGATCTAACAACATGTTGTTTTGTTTTTTTTGGGAGACTCATGTCTCACTGTGTGTGTGTGTGTGTGTGCGTGTGTGTGTGTGTGTACCTGTGTGTGTGAACCTGTTTCCGTGTCGGACTGTGTGTCTGTCCCTTGTGCCTGTGGCTACTTTTAACCACGTGAGGGCTTCATTGATGTCTTCCAGCTTGCATCAGTAGTGTTAGCAACAGATGAGCAGCCATGCACAGCATTGGAAGCCCCCCCCCACTCCCCCGATGAGTTCTGTATGTTGCACAGCAGGACGCAGCGATGAGGCTTGGTGTCTGTCTCCTGACGCCTTGGATTCCCCTTGATTGTCGTGAAATAACTCGAAATAACTCAAGCGTGTCTACATGAGGTTTCTGGTATTTACCCCGCCAAATAACACATAATTAAATGAATTAAACAGACTTGTCGAGGTCCACTTGTTTTTGGTCTTGGCACAGTCGTTAACATCAGCCTGTAATTATCGGTATAATTCATCTTACTAGTAAACACAGTCTGCTCCTTAACGTTATTTTTTAACAAGCTGCGGAAGAAAAAAAGTTAAGTGTTAATTGATGATACGATGAATTAAATTTGTGACGCTTTGATGAACCTGAGCATCATCAGTGTTATTCTGCCTCTGTTTTCACTGTTATGACAAGTGTGATGTTTTGCTATAAAAAAAAGGTATCCGCTAATGTAAACTGTCCCTGTATATATATATATATATATATATATATATATATATATATATATATATGTATATATATATATTTATATATATATATATATATATATATATATATATATATATATATATATAAATGTAATCTGAATGTTTATCTTTAAAAAAAAACATGAATCTAAAACCCCTGCGTGCTTATAGGCTCATTTTAGGTTTGGTTTCTTGGGTAAATTAAAAATAATATTCATCTTGGCTAATATGTGAATGTAGTCTGAAGCTGTGGCCTGGAGCCATGATGTAAATATTTAAAATGTGACATGTCAGTGATCTCGTCCTGAATGCCATGTTTGAAAAAAGAAGAGTTCCGGTTGGCTGGCTCTGACATTGTTCAGGTGTGTGTGTGTCTGTGTGTGTGTGTGTGTGCGGTTTGAATGACACGTTTCCCCCGCAGCTGCGGGGGGGGGGGGCAGGCAGAGCCGTATGAGGCGGTGATGGATGGAGTGAAGATGCTTTCAGTGAGGGATCTGTAGGACAGGAGCTGGACTGACTGTGACACACCGAGCTGCTGGCACAACACCGTCTGTGGTCCGACTGGAGATATTTTCATCCTGCTGTGTGGAGAAATGGGAACAACTCTGCAGTCTTCACATCAGGAATAAAGAAATACAGATAGAGCCAGAGCTTTAGATATTTTTTGTGGTGGGATCAGCCCCCGTTTCTAACACACTGTGGGTATTATGTTGTTTTTGGCTCGCGAAACCAGCAGTTCATCCTCTTATGTGTCAGTGACAGACTCAGTGGGTGTATTATCTACACACTGAAGCACCCTGAGTAAAAGGTCAGAGGTCGAGAGGCGGCGATCCAGAGACATAGATAGCAGGGAGCTGATTTAACACTCTGTCATAAGAGCTTTATTCAGTGTGGGGATTTAGTATGTTTAGCATATGTTCACAAATATCCCATCATTGTTTGGATAATGTGCGAGTGAGCCAATGGGAGGCGAGTGGGCAAATTGACGACATTTTCAATTCCAACGGATGTGAAAATAGACGCGACAATACAGGTGACACGGACAAAGACGGAATCTTGGAAAACTGACGAGGTCCAAGAACTTTTGGCAAATATATCCAACGCAGACTCATTCATGTTAACTGCAGGGATGAAAAGCTGCATGCAAACATACTGTAGCTCTACTAAAATACAGTTCGACAGCATATGGCCACAACTGTTATCAAAGCACTCCCACCATATTTTTAATCATAAAACAACAGGAATGATGGCCAAAAGCAAAATACAGTGAAATGTCCATAACCATAATCATAACTTTTGTATTTTCAAAACTATTTACTATCTATTCCAATTGAATACCGTCTGCAGTGTTCAGTCAACACACCACATAATCAACACACCTGCATTTAGTTGCTTTTTACCTCCAGGGCACGTTTGAAGCTGAAGTGTACATGATGTGGTCTGACGCGTTGTCACTCATTTCCATAAACAAAACACCAGCAGTTATTTACTGGCTGCAAACAATAAACCGCATTAAATATGACTGCGCTGTGACAACGCGATTTATCCCGCGTCATTGTTGTGGTTAATTGAGAAGCTGAAAATTGAACAGCTCATTAAAAGGCCTAAGCTTCTGCCACTGGATGAAATAACATCCAGAGGTGCAGCTTTTCCTGCAGCATAAAGCTGACTTTTCTTTGGTAACTTTTTTTTTTTTTTTTAAATTCCGGGAGTTTGTCCAAAAAGCTTTTTGACTCACGGAAAATATGTGAAATAAGAAAGGTTTCAAATCACCCATTTTCTGCAGACTGATGCGAATAACCTCTCTTTTTCTGCCTGTACTATTTTTTTATAGACTCTCAGGTCAAATCAAATGCTTTGCTCGGTTACAGTAAGGTCATTTATCCCGTCAATTCCGGACGGAATCAAAGGAATGACAATGATGGAGCTAATCGGAGCATGCAAAGCGGAAGTGCAGCACATAAATCAATATCTGGAAAGTCTTTTAAGAGAAAACGGACTGAATCCACAAACATGCACATCGAAAACACCCACACCGCCTCAGTGTGCCGGGCAGCATTTTAAACATGTAGATTCTTCAAGTTCACCTTTTGCATCTGATTACGCTGCACTGACTCTCAGCAGCCACAGATGAGGTTTTATATGACCCGGTCGTCATGACATCTGATGCTGCCCAGATCTGGATTCATCATCACGCATCTTTTCACTTTTTAAATGGTCGTGAAGATGATGAAATATATCTGTCCCTGTTTTGTTCAACCCAGTGTGACATGTTTCAAAGTCTTGTTTTGTCCAACCACCAGTCCAAGATCCAAGACCTAACAATATTCCGTTTATTATAGGACCGATAAACCAGGAAATATGTTGTTTTTTTAATGGATGTTTTTTTTAAATTAAACCATTCATCAATTATGAAAATAGTCACTGATTACTTTTATGTTAATTAACTAAGCAATTACTTGACTAAATGTTTCAACTCAAAATGTGATTGTTTATTCTGTCTTTAATGAATTATAAAATGGTATTGATTAGTTGGGCATTTCTGCTGGAGAGGAGTTTATGGTATCAGCCGCCTCGCCTCTGCCTCGTCTTCAACAGTCCCGTCAGCAGCAGGTTTAGCTCGGGGTCACAAATTGTCTGTGAAGAGTTACCATCACTTCAAGTGGTCTTCGCTTCCCCAGAGTGATCTGCATGATTGAAGCCGGGTTCAGGTCTCTGTGGAAGACAAAGCTGGATGAGCCCAATGTTATAGGCTTTGCCTTCTCCACTCAATTCAGTCGAATGTCAGAGTATTAAAGGTCATATTTGAGAGATGGAAATATTATGAAAAGGTCTAAGGCATGATGAGAGATTTCATCGCCAGCCTCTCGGGCCGGAACATTTGACAGTGGGCAGAAATGACCACACTGAATGTCTGGCTCCGAAATCAGGAAGCATCGCTGAGACTCCCACTTTGCTACTTATGCTCAATTAACTGTCGACGGGAACAAATTGTGACCACGTCGCGCGTCAAAATAAACGCACAAACGCCAGAAGTCAGAAGAAAGCATGAGGTGCCACCGTCTGTGGAAGTGCGATGGAAATAATGGAGATAATTAATTCATTTCCGCTGCTATACGGGCCCTGTTTGAAAAGAATGCATGTCGGAATCATAGCCAAAAGTCCCCATTGTGTTTCAGCGCTCTGTTGTTGTTCAGTCTGGGAGCTGTGAGAATGTGTTTTGTTATGTCATTATGCAGGAATTGGTTTTCTATTCAGGAGGCTCGGCTATTTGCTGCTTCACTTACCCTGACAGTAACAAAGTGAAACTTTAATCTCCCCTCAGTGTCAACAGCAGCTGATAGCAATTAAGGAGAAAGCCTGGATACTGAAGTGGTGTGTTTGACTCAAAGAGTTCACCCACAGCCGTTAACGCACAACTTCAAACTTCTCAGACCCACATTTCTCTCAGGCCCTCAAGTGCATTAAGCAGCCGCAGTACGTGAATGAGTGAATTGTGTGTATTTTTATTATAAGGAGACGTTGAGTACATCAACAAAGTATTATAGTTTTTATTGTTTTCTTTGTAGATGATGTGCCTCTATTTACCGGCTGTTGCTAAAACAACAAAATGACATGTTGCGGTTTCAGTAAATTAATTCAGTACAAGAATTTTAGCTCAAAACATTAAATAACCCTTCACTCGGCCGTCCTCTTTCAGACACTGATAATGTTTGAATTATTGGCAACATGTCAACGTCAACTAGCATCATAAAGAATTTAAATTGAATTGGAATTAGCTTGCGATTGACCAGCGGGACCCGTCCCAAAAAGTACAACGGTCAAGCAGTAACATTTATGAAAACGTGTTTGCAATACGCCGTCCACCGATTTGTTTGTTCCACAGTTGTCCTCCACATATCGGACATTCAGCCTCTTTAATATGCATGAAGCTGTAGCAGAAAGCTGCCGGTGTTATCATAACCGCAGTACATGTTACCCACTGACACAGAGGTATAATGCAGCCTTGACTACACTGCAGCCAAAACACAAGGCTGTGCTGCTCTGTGGCGTCCGGACAAAACGATGACGGAGCCCAGTGATTGTCAGCTTTAAGTAGGGGTTGATGCCTGGCAGATGTTTTAGTGTATGATTATCATGAATGTTTGTTTTCTACTTGGAAATGTTTTTTTTTTTTTTTTTAAAGAGCAGGCAGAGCTGCTAACTGTTGATGATGGTGGTAAATTGCCTCGGGGTAGCGCTTAACTCATGTTCCCGAATGTCACTGTGTTAAAAATATTTCCAAGTCTAACGCTGAACAGTGTCATGTCCATCACGTACTCAAATTAAAATATAATTTTGCCTGTAAGCCAATAAATACAGAATGGTTGAAATGAAAGTCGGCCGTTTCATTCCGAGTCAGAATTTCCATTTGACTGTTGTTGAGTGTTGCTGTTGCTACAGTAAACCTACAGAGACATCACTCATATTCAGGGCTGGGTTGTAAAGTGGGGTTATTCGTTTTCACGATTTATTGTCTGGGATAATTTTATAAAAACAAATTCGTAGTTTTGATTACAAAATGTCTGAAAATAGGAAAAAAAAAACATCCATCAAAGATGCCCCGTGGAGAAACAAAACCCATTTTGCATTAGGGCTCTGTCACCATGGTGTGTATCCCTGAGGTCTAACAAACATGTTGAGTGCATTCCCTTCCCCATTAAACACACAATTTTATTGTAAAGTATAAAAGCGGCATCACTCACATTAATATTTGGCAGTGTGTAGTGTCTGTCACTGCCTTTAGTGGTGCACGTGTGTGATGAGGTTATTAATTGCGAGAAACTACTGGCAAAACATTGTCATCTACATGTTGTGTGTTTGCATGTTTGTTATCATATCAAAATTGTTTCCTAATTTTCTGTAGATTAAGAATTCGTTTCAAAGTATTTCCTATTAATGTGCCTCTGGGTACCATCACTAATACAAAGACTTTGACTGGAGTAAATATGCCCACCCATGTTTCCCATAGGCAGCTTCAGTGATGCGGACGCTCTGCGTTTGGTCTGCACCGCAGGCTGCAAGGATCTGTCAGGTGTCTGAATTATACATGCAAATATAGTCAGCTGTTTTGCATGCCAGCATAGAGTAATGTACCCAGGGAAAAAATACTGCACCCACACCTCAGGTCCCAACACCATCATCTTTAAGTTGCTCATTGTCTCAGTACATGTTAAGTACAAACAAAGAAAACAAAACAAAACAAAACAAAAACACAGTGGAGATGAGGAAATGTGGTGCCACTTGGTCACTAAAAGGTATAAAGCTATTAAACGTACAGGGATACAAACATACAGGGATGAAATGCAACATTTTGATATTAAACCAATATTTTTAGGTCAGGCTCAGAGACCGTGATCTTAAGACATTTGAAAATGTTATTAATAAATGTCTTGATGTTAAATATATCGATTGATTGATTGATATAAATCAAACAGATCAGAGAAAGACGTCAGGATGTGGGTGGAGTCCAGATCGGACTGATTCATAAAATCTGTGTGCTCAGGTTTAATTTCAATGCATGTGAATTCAAGTTGACACTGAAAGTCTTGAAAAAAGCTTTTTATAATAATAACAACAACAACAACAATAATAATAATAATATACATGTGTATGTATAGTTATTATACATACACATGTATATTATTATTATTATGATTGTGTATTATTGAATTTGTGAATGCAGCAAGGATATTATTATATTATACTGTAATATAATAATATCCTTGCTGCATTCACATATTCAAGTGCTAAAAGCTGAGAGCACATACAACGATTCATTAGTGAAATTTGGTCAAGACAGAAAAGTTACAGCTCTCTCTCAGTAAACAGAGACTGTTTTTTTTTCATCACAGATTGTCAGACTGACACGTTGTTACATGAATCTGCTATTTTCAGCCCAGATCTGTACCTGTTAATAGTCACAACAATTAAACAGCTTTGCACTCTGCTGAGTCCTTGGCAGTGGGCACGTTGGTTGTCACAGTGAGGAAGTCTCATGCCAGGCAAAGGATCACACTTTTTTTTTTTTACTTGAAGCTAAAATTTACTCTCTTCAAAGATCCTCTTCACTTTTGCATAACAGGATGCTTCACACTTATGTCCCGTGTACAGATGATCTGATTTTTCTGGACACAAAAAAAGAAACACACAAAAATATTTTGGTGTCTCTGTGTGATTTCCAAATATAAGCAGAAAAAGATACTAGTCCTTAATTAGTAAAACCACCTTTAATTTCAGTTCAGCAATTACCTTATTATTACAATAATTTATGGCGTCAATTTCACAAAGAAATATTTGGATACAGTTTTTTCCAGGATCCTTTCTAGTTGCGTTAAAGTTTTATGCCTGCATGCTCCATACATGATTATTTCATGTCTTCATGAGCTGAGGGTCATCTGGGGAATCATCTAAAGTACCTGCTTCTGAAGTCAACCTGTCACTGTGGATATATTTCGAACTGAGGTTGAAGGAGCAGGCTGCAGTGGATGAGATCAGAATCTTCCGTCTCACCACAATTCATGATTGTGAGTAGCTGTGAGTACAGGGGGTCCTCGAGTTACGACGGTCGCGAGTTACGTTGTTTTCGTGGTTACGACACATCTCCCGTGAACTTCCTTGTTTCGGCTTAAGCGGTTTGCCCCGTAATTATGTGCAGGCTTCGCACGGGAACTAGTTGGTGAGCGCTCTCTCTGTGTCTCAGCGTGCCTGCCGGCTCTCCAACGCCTCCACAGCACAGCTAGGCTACTCTGCCTTGTGTTTACTTATGTGAAATGGACGGCTGGCGGAGGGGGCAGCGGCAGCCGGTAAGGAGATGCACACGGACACAGATGCGTTCGGGATCGTGGCGATACTGTAGGTTTATTCACAACACAGGGTCTACACGGTTGATATCAGAAATCTAAAGGAAAACGCAATATCAACCCCTACGGTGACAAAAGGCAATTCACCATAGTAAACTCTTATTGTAGGGTGGTGTTATAGCGACATCTAGTGGCACAATGTATGCACAATGGCACAATGAATGTATGTTCCGACTAACGTCAAAATTCGGTTACGACACATTCTCAGGAACGGATCTCCGTCGTAACTCGAGGACCCCCTGTATTTCCATCTCCTTGAATGTAACACAAACATTGAATCAGCGTGTCGTCATCAGATGAGAGCCAGTGTAACATATGTTTCCGTTTATATAAAACCACTCAATGTAAACATGGTTTTAATGCTCCTGACCTTCCTCTGATAATGATAAAAACAAACACTGTAAACGCTGTATATGTTTACCATATTATACTCAATCAGCCACCTCTCCCTTTGTATGAACAGTCTCCTGTAAATGGTCTGGCACCTGGCTTTATGGGCACTTACACATGTGACACGTTAATGGCTGCTTTACTCAGACTGTAATCTGTAATCTCTGCGTGTGTGTTTACTGTATCGCGGGTGATCTGTCACCGAGGCCTGGTCCAAATGAAACTGATGCTTATTTCACAGAAAGGCCACGGCACGGTTTCTTTTGTTGGCAGAAGGTTGCCTTGAAGTTCGGTGTTTAATATCAAAGGTTATCTGTGTGTGTGTGTGTGTGTGTGTGTGTGTGTGCGTGTCCCAGCTTATAGCTCTGCTGTCTGTGATAATGAAATGCTGCATGTGGCAAAGAGGCACCTAAAGGGAAAATCCGTCTGTTTTTTTTTAACCATTAGGCTCATGTTTCACTTTCCCCTCATTTTCCGTTGAGATCCAGGAAAACGTAACATCAGACCCCCATCAGAAAAGGCCGCCTGTGTGTTATCACCAGGAAACACCCCTGCCTTCTGTTTGGTGAATCACTATGTGCCATTTCCCACTTCCATCTCCACAAACACAACTTACCCGTTACGAAACATTAAAAACAACACGATCTGTGTGCGATCTCTGAAAGTGGCCTCCTGCCTCGATAACCACCAGAAAGTCTCCCATAAAATGGCGGTCACCCGCAGACGGCCTCCGTGCTGTCACTGACCTATTTATTTCTCCATTCATCGGGCATTTCTGTCTCTCTCTGACGCACACATCAGTAACATCTTCACAGCAGAAGCCGTCCATGATGCAATTCCTCACAAACGTGAGAAGCTAAAAAAAAAAACATGCACAATCATTAGATCACATTAGATGCAGCAGCTTGACAAGCGCATTGTGTAGTGTGTAAAATATTCAAAATATTGACCCACACCTCTCTGACATGTAAACAAACATGAGGAAGCAGCTTGTTTGCTCCAAGGCTATATATATATATATATATATATATATATATATATATATATATATATATAGAGAGAGAGAGAGAGAGATATAGATATAGATATAGATAGATATAGATATAGATATAGATATATAGATATATATATCTATATCTTGCAGTGAAAATATATATATATATATATATATATATATATACAGTATAAAAAAATAAATAAATGCTTCTCTTCCTTTCTGGTGCAGATACCCCAGGTGAGCTACGCCTCCACAGCCCCAGAGCTCAGTGACAACACCCGCTATGACTTCTTCTCCCGGGTGGTGCCTCCGGACACCTACCAGGCTCAGGCCATGGTGGACATCGTCAAGGCCATGCGCTGGAACTACGTCTCCACAGTGGCCTCGGAGGGGAACTATGGCGAGAGCGGCGTCGATGCTTTCATCCAGAAGTCTCGGGAGGATGGTGAGTACACTTGGCCTCATATATCATTCCTGCTGGGGCGTGGGAAGATGTTATCCACACATACTGTACTGTACTGCAGAAAATCGGTAAAGCTTGGAGACATGCAAGCAGAAATCAATTAGTGGGGTCAGATGTTGGATTTGATATCGGAACATGCAAACGGCTATGGAAGGGTATTTATGATTGTGACAGTATGCAGGGCTGTGGATGTACTGAGGTTCTACAGCTGAGCTGGGTGAGGTGGGTCGGTGAGGTGGGTCGGGACCAGCTCTCCCAGGAACTATTTCGATTTCCCTGATTTACATCTGTATTTTTAGACACTTGGTTCCAAAAACCATGAGTAAAGATGGACAACCTGTCTCCACTGACTTTGACAGTGATGGACGGTGACTCAGTCTCGGCTGTCAATCTTTAGACATTTCTCTCTCTCCCTCTCTCTCTTTCTCTTTAATCGTTGCAGCATCAAATATTTAAACTTACTAAATATCAAAACATGAACACAAACATTCATCAGCGTGATAAAAAAAAAAAACGTAAACATAAACGGGAACCTTCCCTTCTCTTCTTCTCTCCGTCTTCTCATCTTGTTTGGTATCTCTTCTATTTCCAGCGCTGAGTTTTGATCTTCTCATTTTCATTTATGTCAGTAAAGAATGGAAACACAGAGTCTATTAATATCTATACAGGGGATGATCTTGCAGTGAAAATATATATGTGTGTGTGTGTGTGTGTGTGTGTGTGTATGGGGGGATATGTCATTTCCATTTTTTATAGATACTGAATTGAAAAAAGAATCTAATTATTCTGAAAGTTTCTCAGTTTAAATGAGATGAATGGGAATATTGTTAGCCGGCTGGATAGTTCATTCTGTCTGGTGTCATCTTGGTGACCTCGGAGAAGAGTAGGTCCTCGGTTCTGATGTGAGGGGACTTTGAAGCTCTGAATCTCAAACTGCAGAATCAACACACTTGTGTGTCATGTGACGGGGCGGCGGTGCTGCCGAACCCACTGAGGGTTCACATTGAAGTGCAAACCTAATGCCCCATTGGTTCGAGAAATTGATTCAACCCCTCCCAACCCCCCTCCCCCATGGTGCCCTTTGACCTTTGATACCTCCCCCTTGCACCTCTCGCTCGCTATCAGAACCAAATCATTGTTTTAATGTCATATGAGACTCGTACGTTGTTGTGTTGTGATGGCACGTGCCTGTTTGAAGATGTTTTGACCTGTTTGGTGGATTTTTTGAGTTTACTCATAGTCAACAAATGACCCACCTGAATGTGTTGTGTGTGTGTGTGTGTGTGTGTGTGTGTGTGTGTGTGTGTGTGTGTGTGTGTGTGTGTGTGTGTGTGTTTTGGCTAAGTCCAAGTGTAGTTAAAAGAATGAGACTTTGCGGTGCCCTGCTAATGTCTGCTGCTTCCACTCTGCCTGGACAGAGTGAGTGAGCTTGGCTGAGGTTGTTCATCAATTATGTTTGTCACTCTGTGAACACTTAATCTCCCGGGCCCGAGTCAGGGACAGCTCCCAGCTCCCAGCTCCCAGCTCCCAGCTCCCAGCTCCCAGCTCCCAGCTCCCAGCTCCCAGCTCCCAGCTCCCAGCTCCCAGCTCAGGGTAGGCGAGTAAGTCATTCTGCATAAAACCTGCCAGGTGTTTTATCAGGACTGAAAAGTCAGGAAGTTCATGTCTCTGCAGATTGTTTCCAAATGTAAAGGATTTCAGATGAAGACTGATTCAGTGCGAGCCAGTATATCTATATCTATATCTATATCTATATCTATATCTATATCTATATCTATATCTATATCTATATCTATGTCTATATCTATATCTATATCTATATCTATATCTATATCTATATCTATGTCTTATCTATATCTATGTCTATATCTATATCTATATCTATATCTATATCTATATCTATATCTATGTCTATATCTATATCTATATCTATGTCTATATCTATATCTATATCTATATCTATATCTATATCTATATCTATATATCTATATCTATATCTATATCTCTATATCTATAGCTATATCTATATCTATATCTATATATCTATATCTATATATCTATATCTATATCCCTATATCCCTATATCCCTATATCTATATCTATATCTATATCTATTGGAAGACAGTCTTCAGTAGCAATATTGAACAATGACACTCAAAAAAAGCCATCAGTTTTCCAGATGATTGAAACACATGACTAGAAAACTACAAAAAAAAGGGATTCAAGCTGTCAGAATGAATCTTCTTGTTGACTGGCATGAGACAACATGTGCACTGTCACTGCCATTACTTGAAGGGTTTTCCTTGACGACAGTAATCAGGTCTGTCTTGTACTGGTTTTATAGTCATTGCTGACACTTCATACAGTCTGTCACCAGTCCACATCATGCTGGATTTACCTGGGCTGGACAGCAGCCACCTGACGCAGGAGGATGATGAGGGCAGCTGAAGAGAACTACCAGGTGATGGAAATTAATTTGACAACCATTCTGCTTCCCAGAGCGCATGCTACACGCTACACGCTACACACTACACAGGACCACCACCCCTGCACTCCTGCCCCTGTATGGATTATCAACATTTGCCTATACAACCATGTATAAGTGTTTCTGTGGTATGTATGAGTGCATCTATTTTATGTGTGTGTCGATGATTTGCCTGTGTATTTGGCGTGATTTATTCTATAGCCCTACCTCCCTCTCGTTCAGTTTATCTGTGTGTGTGTGTGTGTGTGTGTGTGTGTGTGTGTGTGTGTGTGTGTGTGTGTGTGTGTGTGTGAGGGTGATGAGTTGTGACAGGTGTTGTGGCCGCTAGTGCTGTAGGAGAAGGAGGAGGGGGGAGAGGGGGTGGAAGAGGGGAATGAGTAAACGGGAGCAACACAGATGATTATTTAATTACTGTCTAATACTGTGCCTCCCATCCCCTCTCTCTCTTTCCCTTCTCTTTCCCTCCTACACACACACACACACACACACACACACCCCTCCGTCTCACTCCCCCTTTTTCATCCTTTCTATATTAATGAACAATCCGGGCCTTTCCACAAATCCGCCAGGGCTTACTGTACCCCCCAGACACTGTGTGTGTGTGTGTGTGTGTGTGAGTATAAACATTATACACACTAGAACACATACACACAACATGCATGCGTCTTTACACTAATCAGTGCACCCTGTCTCTCTTCCTTACTGTGGCTTGTGTTTATGTTTGCATGTGAGTGTGTATGTGTGTTTTTGGTTTTTTTTGTGTGTGCACATGTTATAAAGTGATGTGCATGTGCAGCAGCTGCAGCTGTGATATCACTGGTGTGTGTTACGTCCTCTCACTGCACACAGGAGTAATGTACAGCACAGTGTGGCGGATCCTGCCTTTATCCCACAGTTACAATAGATCAGACAGACAGTGGGTCATTGAAGAGGAGACTATCACCTTTCATTGCCAACTATACATTGCAACATGGTAACAAGGTAAATAAGGACAAACACATTCCCACAGAGACCGTAACTTATAAGACAATTTATGTCAACAAGAATTTTACACATTCTGAGAAATAATACTGAGCCTAAACTGTTGTTTATTTATTTTTAAAGTCTGAGACAATGGTCCTGGCCACATCTCCAGGGTTATTTTAATTTCAGGACTGATTGCTAAGGATTAAAAACTACAGAGTTTTAAAGATGTGCTGTTTATTGTGGGTAAGGGGTGGTGGGGTGGGGGTGTGGGGGATCTCATGTTACGTTTCCTCTGACATTGTACAATTTCTTGGAAAAAATAAAAACAGAACTTGGAAAAAAAAAAGATGTGGATGTTTACAAGGCAGGATGACTTTCCTGGTTTCACAGTTTCACAGTATGATAATACTTTAATAAATGCTTGTTTGCACAGTATAAAGTAGCAGTAAACAAATATGAAGACGTTTTAATCATTTTTTTTGTGGTTATGTAAAGGAAAAAAACATACATTTGTAACAGCGGTGCCTAATTGTTACCAGTGATGGTTTGAAAGGATGAGTATCAGTACAGTCAAACTTCTGTAAAGCCTTTCCACTGTCCACTGTCTTCATCCTCTCACCCTCCGCCCTCCCTCCATCCTCGCCCATCTCTCCTCTCTCTTCTCACCTCATTTTTCCAGCCTGCCTCTTCCTCACCTCACCTCTCACCTCTCCACCACCGTCTCCACACCTCTCCTCCTCACTCCCGTACCCTGAGCTCCAATCTCACCTCTTCTCTCCCCCCTGCGCCCCTCCTCCTCTCCTCTCTCTATCTCCATCTCCTCCTTCCTCCCTTATCTTGCTTGTAAATAATTCAGCAGCAGTGCACACATGAGTGGTCATCGCAGAGCTTCACATGGGGGGATCTGGAGGACAAATGAACCATAAGGATGGAGGAATTAAAAACTTCCCCACGGCTCCACTACAGGGCCAGAGGAATCTGCTGCCTGCCTGCTTGCCTGCCTGGCTAAAGCCCGTCTGTGCATCCTTTTCCCTCTCTTCCCCCCGCCGCTAAATGTTAACACGCCTTTTTCAGGGTGGGGTGGGTGGGGGGTTTAAATGCTAAGTATGCCCTGAGTGGGGAGGTGGCTGCGTGGGGACCGCCTGGTGACATTTTGTCTCTTCACACAGCTTGTTCTCCCATTAGAGCGCTGCAGACACTCTTTGTGTCAGCGAGGATCTTGTTTGTGCTTCTCAAAGACAATGGGATACAAACAGGAAAATGTAAATGACTGGTAATAGCACATTCCACGACATTTACCCATGTGATTATGAGAGCGAATGAATAACTGGATTAGAGCAAGATATGCATGTTATCACCTCGAGTCACCTTTAAATCAACAGACAAGAGAGATAGGTAAAACGTGCCTGTGTTTTTTTTTCTAAAATCACTGTTACTATGCAGCTTAATGAATTAAATGAGGGTCGAAACATTAACAATATTTGCTTAGAGTTTTAGTCCTGGCATCACAGCACCAGTGAGATGGTCAGACTGACGACGATGATGATGATGATGATGATGATGATGATGATGATGATGATGATGATGATGATGATGATGATGATGATGATGATGATGGGGCTTATGTGGCTCAGCTTTTTACTTGTGTCAGTCACATATGCAGGTAACACGGGCGTCTTCAGCTCTTAACATATTACGCATTGTATTGTTGATGCACAGCCTCTGCTCTATTCATCTTTTATTCCTGTCGCACACTGAATGCTTCAGAACTATTATGATATGGTTGATCTAAAAATACAAGTTTCATCCCAGTTATCTACTTCAGAGAGGGAGAGCACATTAATTACTTGATATTGTTTGCATCATATTGTGTGCATTCAATTGGGATAAAGAATACAGTTTTATTTTTATATGGATATAAGATGGTTTTCATGAGAGGAGAAGATGGAGGAGAAGTTTTTTTTGGGGTTGGTAAAGTAACAGATGAGTCAGGACCTTTTCACAAGCATGAAGCTGAACTACCGGTACTTTAGATATGATCACAGCTACTGTGCATAATTAATCATAAATAAAATGGATTTGTAGGCGCAGCTGTTGATAAGAGAGAGACGAACATGTGAATCATAAACTGCAACACAATGCTGAATGAGTTTCAGCCTGTCTTTGTTGTGTTGTGTAACCAAAAGCTGATTGTTAGGTTTAAATAACTGTGTACTAATTCTGCATTTGTAATATAGATTGTGTTACTTTGACATATCCTGATTGAATCTTTTCATGAGCTAGAAAAAAGAATAGAAAACAGACAGACAGATGATGCACTGATGCAGCGACAGGAGACATGAACAGTATATGTCACAGTATAATGGAGCACAGTTACATTGCACCTCTCAATTTTACTTTTCGAGTATATCCAGTGTGAATCTACAGATTTCTGACCTTAGCTCTTCATGTTTCAAAAAACACAAAGGCCTCTTGACAGACCTGTCCAGAGAGTGGGCTCAGCTGGGACAAATGGGCACCAGTCCGCTCCTGACTATGGGATGTGTTTTATAATCTTGTCATAGCTGAAGTGAATGATGGAAAGATGAGCGACAGGCTTTTTCCTCAAAGGAAGGAAGAGAAAATGGTGAGATTTGTTACAACATTCTTTACATTTCACCGGCACAGCATCAGTCCTGTCAGTCAGGGAGCCAAGAAGCAGGCATGTGTCACTGTCATAGTCGCTATGGCGATGACAAGTGCACCGGTGACTCAGTGTGACACAGGGAAACATAGCACAACAGACTGCTGCCTGTGCTCACGCCAACACAAACTGACACCACAAGACACAAGCATAAGACAACACAAGGCAAAGCAACACTGCGGCATGTTTACAGTGACACAACCACACAGACACACAACATTTCGCTGTGTGGGACACATTCTTGAACTGACAACACCAGGAGGAACCACATGGCATTACAGGGTGGAGCAGACACAGCCAATGACATTTCAGCAAAGCAAAGGCATCTTACAGGCCATCAAATAATTCATAGCCTGATTTAACACCCGGAGGACACACACAACAACACACACGTACAATCATTACCATTAATTAATATCACTCCTTGCCTTTGAAATGTAGTACACTGTGCTTTAGAAGCTGTGGTAGAGCTATAATATAATATAATATAATATTATATATATATATTTAAAATACAAAAACAATTAAACTTTAAGTTGTATACTTGATATTATTTTAAGATATGAAATTTAAGTTAAATGTAATTGTTTTTTGGGTTTTGTTTATGTGAATCCAGATGATGTGATCATGCCTCGAGAGCCGAGCAAAGGAACTGACTCTTTCTTGTTGACATTTAAAAGATCGATACCACCCTCATATTGGTCCATTACAGATTCAGCCAGAAGGCAGCTAGTTTGAGGAAGTGAGGATTACAGTATCTAATATCAATTGTTTTCTAAATAATGTTTTATTAGCCATACAACACTGTCACAGGGAAAACCACTGATATTGTTGACAGTGAGCAAACACATTTTTTACACTGGTTGTGTAAACAGTGGGCTGATACAATATGTTCAATGTAAAAATGTCCTTATCAGCTTGATAAAGCTTTTTGTTTCCTACAAACTACGTTTGCTGATGCAAATCTGTTATAGACAAACATGAGAAGACATATTTGAATGGGAAACTTGAGCATAGGTAAGACGCTGTTTCCTAAAGACGAACAAAAGCGGCACTGGTGAAAAGAGTGCATGAGGAAACACTCCTTCTTTTTCTTGGCCTGATGACTACAGTGTGTGTAAGGATACACTCGTTCTCATCATTTGGCAGCAGCAGGTCTGATGATAGTCTCAGGAGGACTCTAACACAAGAAACCTGTCCTTTTGTGGCTGAGGCGTACAGGAACAAAATAACTTCTTCTTTCAACTACTTCCCAATAAGGAAGCATAAAAGAAAAGGCACTTTTTTTTTTGTTTGGGTGGAAAACTTTTGTGCAATTATTTACCAGAAAGGTGGCGTTGCCTTAAATGAATGAGTCAGCCAAGACTGAATCAAAAATATACTGTGTGTTTGCATCCGTGTGTGTGTGTGTGTGTGCGTGTGTGTGTGTGTCTGCAGAGACACCCAGCTGTAGTGAGGCTACACACCCCTTCAGCGGTGTCTTCTGCCCTGAAGCTACAGAGCACAGTCTAAACTGAGCATCCAGACTTGCTAGCTTGGAAAGACAGAAGTGGAAATAAGGGGAAAAACAACAAGAATTCTTATCAATATTAATTTGAAAGGTTATATTTTTATATAATTTTCTGATGATCTGTCGTTTGATTATATTTCACCTTAACTGTCAACATCAAGCAGATACACATGCAGTGGTTTGAAGGGAAGCTTCATTTAAATTTCATGGCGTCTAAGTACAGTAGGGCCTTTACTGTACTGTACTGTACTGTAGAGACATATAGAGACAGAGAGAGAGAGAGAGAGAGAGAGAGAGACATACAGAGACAGACATACAGAGACAGACAGAGCGAGAGAGAGACACAGAGAGAGAGAGAGAGAGAGAGAGAGGGAGCGAGTGGTTCACATTTGCGAATTACGAATGAGCTTTACATGTAGTTTGGTCTAGACACTCAGGACACCTCTGCACACAAATGGAGCACTTTACAAGAAAGACCCATCCACCAGTCTTATCCTTTAAAACTCAACCCATCTCCACTCACACACACAGTGCATGCACACATACACACAGTGCATACACACACACACACAATTTTCTAACCAAAATGCACCTCCACTTCAGCATCTTTATTCCTAATCTCAACTCCGCTTATGCTATTGAATATTCTATCCTACAAGTAAACGAAAAACAAACCATCTTCCTATTTTCTGATACTTCTACTTCTGTTTGTTGTATATAAAAAATGGTATATATACAGGTTCTGTATGTTACGTCATCAGATTTTGGAAGATTTTGAGCTCCGTGTTGATGTGGACAAAAATGACTTTAAACAGACACATGCAGACATGAGAACAATGAATGGAGCGTTGGAGTTATGTAAGAATAACACTGAATAAAACAATCTGCTCCTACATATTTTCTGTCTTAACTCATTTGATTTTATGTTGAACTGGGACCCAGATTGGGCTGAATCCAAATGACATGTTTGTTTTTGTTTTTGTTTTTTTTTGATGTAAAACGGATTGTGTTTTATAATGAGAAGAGAGAATTGCTGCTTGTAATTTGGTGTTGCATCATTTTTGCTGGAAGTGTTGCAGTTCTCTTTTTTGGGGGGTTTTCAGGTGAACAGCATTATGGATCAGGTCTAATTATCTAAGGCTCTATTTGGACCAAAAAGCCCCTTTAGCCTTTTATTCATATTTATGGTGGGTTTAGGTACCTTTTTTTCACAGGTGAAATTACACCAGTGAAACAAACTATAATCGAAAGGACACGTGAACGTTTACTGAACGCACACCATCGTTTTTTTTAAGTGACCTCTACCAACAACTTTATTTATCCATGTTGACAAGAATGACTTATAATTGAAGGACGGGTATTTATCTGACAGTATCTCAGCCTGTGGAGCTAAATTAGCACAATAAAAGAGAATTAGCAATTTTTATAAATATTTTCTCACTCAGCAGCCGATGAAGGCGAATCACGGTGTGTTGATGTGCTGTCACTGGCAGTGGGACAGACTTAACGGCAGGTTTAAATTACAGATTGTGTCATAATTGTTTGTGCATGTGGAGCGTGCCTGTGCAGGCCTGCATGTGTGCACGAGTGTGCTCCCAGTGCTATGATTGAAGTTATCCATTATTGATGATGTCCTGATGAGATCAATCAAGCCAAGAGTTTTCAGCTCTTTTGGCTGCTGAAGCTGATAATGTCGTTATGACATACTAATCGTCATGTCATGAATATTTAAATCACAGGGAACGCACATTCCATATTAATGACTTCTGTGTTTTTGTTTCGCGCTTTTATTTTTTTCTCTGTCTTCTGGAGTTAAACCCCCCCCCCCGCCCCCCATCATGAATATCTCACTTCACCTCTGCATTTCAGACTGTATTTGTAGAATAGTCAATGTCTCTATTGCATTTTCTCTAAGTCTGGTTTGAAGACTGTAAGTCAGTCATACTTTGCATTGGAGCGTTGTGTTTTTGTTCAGCCGTGACCAGAAGTCCACAGAGAACCAAACCCCATCTCTGTTGCATCTCCGTCTCTTCTCCTGCATCATTGTTGTTTTATTTACCTCAGAGACAAACACCATATTTATTCATGACCCGTCACAAAGAGCTGGTAAAATAAACATTTGTTTCCTCCTAATGAAAAGCATGTTTCTGAAATGAGTTGTTTTGTTTCTTGCTCGACCCCAAACAACTTGCTCTCAATAAAACAAAATTGTATGAAAATAAAAAGGTAATAATGTGATTGGTTACAGTGTAAATGCATTTGTTCCGGCGACTATCCTGTGGAGGCAGGGGGATCAGTAATAATTCATAAACAAAAGAGCTAACTGTGTTCATAATTCATAAGTGGAGAAACATATACACTCCAGTCGTTGCTGTGGTTCACTGTGCCAATGGGCAAGAGACAGCAAGATGCTAAGATGCGTCCGAAATGAAAGGTTGAGAAGTACCAGTGAAATCAGACCTTGAGAATGAGACCTTTTTTTAAAATTCCCAAGCTCACAAGTAATGAGAATCAAAAACATTTACTGATATTAGTCTTAAAATGATTATTGCTGATTTTTGATTGCAGACAAAAAATGTTGTTCTGATGGTGTGTGTGTGTGTGTGTGTGTGTGTGTGTGCGTGTGTGTGTGTGTGCGCATTATGTGTGTACGCCAGAGGCCTCTCCCAAGGAGCAGGGAGTATTCAAGATGTCTATGTCCATTTAGGCACTGAAACATTCATGCCAGCCAACACAGAATGGGACACACACACACACACACACACACACACACACACACACAGATATGTGGCTAGGAAGTGCTGTGTGGGAATATTCACCCAGCATTAAAAAGTAATAGCTTAAGAAATACCAAATATGGTGTGTGTGCAACTGGCAGGACACGCCTGCTTTATAATTAGTGCTGTGGAAATGAAAAATAAAAAGTTGACTGTTACACTTTGTGATCATAAAAGTGCAGGGTGAAAACATAAAATTATGGCAGAGGTAATGGTGTAACTACATAAAAAAAAAACTACCTGGTCCTAAAATAGAGTTCATTTTGAATTCTGGACCAATTTTTGGATAATTCAGACGATAAGAATATTTTTGACAAGAGTTTTTGCATTAATGTTGCATATGAATCCAGATTACTACATCCAAGTGGGCTTCAGTTGTTAAATGTGTTTTGTGTGTCTTAATGCGAAGGATCAGTTTGTTTCAGTGGCGGAGGAAGAGTGGAGGAAGAGGTGCAGTTGGATCTGTCTAGACCTCTTGGGAGCTCAACAAACCGCACAAGTGCTTTTGTTTCAGACATACATGTACACACATGTTAACACACGCACACACACAAACACTCACCCAGTGACTTTAATACTCATGCTGTGTTTGTGTAAGCTTAATAGGTTGCCTCGGGTGCTGAGGCTTTATGCTGAGTCCCACAGACAGAGAGCTCTCTGATGGATGGATGGATGGATGGATGGATGGATGGATGGATGGATGGATGGATGGATGGATGGATGAGAGGCATTACATTACATGCTGACTGACCACAGAGGTAGAGACTGAGGCCTCAGGCCCAATCGCTGTCTCTCTCTTTCTTACTCACTTACTTAATGTCTCTCTGTCTGGTGTTTTTTTTTTTTTTATCTCTGTCTCAGACTCCCTTTTACCTAAATCTGTTTTTTTGATAAACCACTATCAAGCTTTTACTCATCTCCGCTGTACATAACAAATCCTACATTTGTATTTGTCTTTACATCTCTGCCTCTCTGTAGCTGCTCTGTCTGCAGAGATGCACAACAACCACTCTCCCTCACACCATCACCCCCTACTCTTCACAGGCCAGAGGGGGCTCCATTAGCCCCGACCACCTGCTGTGATATACCCACTCATCCCTTCTCCTTACACACACACACACACACACACACACACACACACACACACACACACACACACACACACACACACAAGCCCTTGTGCAGAAATCTACTGTCCACACTGACTCACTGTTACGCTCTTCCTTGTGTATAAAACCAGTATCAAGTGGAAGAGCATGACAGTTACTGTAGATGTAAGAGTGAAGCTTTTTTAAAGTATTTATTTAGTTATTAACTACACAATAGTTGTTTATGCAGCCCAAGAAAAAAATGTATTGTAAATAATAATGCATCTTGAGTGAAATGTATATGTATTGTATATATTGTTAATGCTGTAGTCGGACTGATCGCTGTATTTAATGTGGTACCTGTATTTTTTATACCCTTTCTATCGGTCCGTTTCTTCCTCACAGCTCTACTCTTCATCCTTCCCACATTTCTATCCACGGCATGCCACCCCCAATCCCTCCACCCCTCCCCCCCGCCCTCCCTGTCTCTCCATCTCTCTTTCTCCCATGCCCCCCCACCCCCCCCCTCAGCTCAGTAGCCGTGGCGAAGACGGGCTGATGCGCCGCAATTACTCTAATTGGTTGTGACTTCTTCATTTACATGACAAGTGCGCGGCAGCTCTGGGAACCAACGGCCTGCTTTCTGCACCGTGCTGCAGCTCTGGTCAGCCACGGCCCATGGTCCGAGGGGTGCGGGGTGAGGGGGTGGGGGTTTGGAGAAGGGGTGGCAGTGGGTGCTTCACAAGCTCCCTTTCTGGGTCCTTTGGGTCTGGAGGTCCCAAACCCATGGGAGTGGGCAGCATCGGAGGCTGTGGTGTGATTGGGAAGAGTCTCATGGTTCTCTGAAGAGGATCTTTACAACCATGAGCGGTGAAAAAATCCGAATGTTCCTGATTGTGGCGACACCTTTCAGGGGTGAAAGGTGGTGGGAGTGTTGGCTGGACGCTGCAGAACAATATTGTCTGCTTCTCGACATTCCTCCTGCTCATCGTCACGGCGACGCTGCCGCCGCAGCCGCCTGGCCCTGACGGGGCTGCAGTCTCAAACAGTGACACTACTCATTAGCGTGGATGGAGTATGTGTGTGCGCGTATATGTGTGTATCTGTGTTCTGCACTGTTAGTTTAAGCGTTATGAGTGTACTCAGCTGAGCTATTCTTATGGTAATTCAGTGGTTAGGTATTCATCCGGGTGGGCAGCTCTAATGTTTGATTTGCAGACAAAAAAAGGGGTTTTATTACCAGCTGAAGTTCACTTGTCGAGATTAATCTCATTTAAACAGCTATTCTGCAGGACAGCGAGGGAGAGAGGCAGTGGACACACACACCACATACACTACTCAACAACATTTCACATTTAATATACACAATATGAAGCACAGGACGACTGCCTCACGTAGAGAGAGGGCAAACACATCTGCTTTCTGTGACTGTGAACATGACAGTCACATCACAGAGTTTATATGTCATCAGAAATAATAGTCATTCCTTCTGTTTACACTGGCCATGTGCACACTTTAATTTCACTATTCAGCTGATTGAGTTTGAATTCTTTCAAACTTTACTCGGGTAGATACCGATGTGATTTAGTGAGACTGCAATTAGGCTTCAGACAAACTTTACAATCATCTTAGTGAGGAGAGATCAGTGGTGGCTTCAGCACAAAAACACCAGTGTCTTTATGTCTTAGCATGAAACACATGAGATGATTTTACAGGACGTTATATGTGACATGCAATACATCAGTCCTGCTTTAGTGATCTGGACACTCCCTATATCATGTGTGCAAATCCCCACTGGGCTTCTCCACTCCGTTGCTCTCCACAGGGACTGACCTAACGTGAGGTTGGTGATGTCATTCTTGACCTTTGGTGACCCCAGTGGGGGACCCTTGACCACTGAGGCTTTAAACAATGGAGAATCTCCCTCAAGGGTCAGGGAGAAGAGAAGGAGTGACAGTCACAAGACGTGACTCAGACTGAACTCTCCTCTTCTGTACTGGTTGTATTACTGTTGTTTTCAAACCGCTGATGTAAGTGGGGGACTGGACACTTTATCAGAGGAAAAGAAGAAACTAGAGGTGGAAATGGGGTGAGGCGCGTGAAGGAATGTCACCTGCATTACCAGAAAGTGCTCTTTAGCATGTGATCACATTATAATTTCCCCTTGTGATGAATATCTAATTAGACCTCTTTCAATATACACGTTGAAATCCAATTAGTCCACACAAAAACGGAACATTGCTCTCCCAAGGTGACAATAGATTAAAATAGATTGCCAATTTCATCCGATCCTTTCGAAGATGCTTCATCCTCCTTTTTTCATTTTCATCATCGCTGTCAAACCAAGCTCTTTAATTTCAGGCACAAGAAATCACTATCACCACCATCAATAACAGTCACCTACTTCTGGGAGAGGCTTTAAATTTTTTAAACTTTTTTTTGCCAAATTTGCACAAAGTTTCAAAAACGGTGCCATCGCACATACGCAGTCACTTGTGTTAACGACAGTGACTTGGACAGGTTTGGAGAGATGCTGTGGGAAGACTTTCAGCGTCAGTTAACTGTCCGCAGTGCATTTCCACACTGATATTGCTATAAACCCTGTGATCCAGTGGAGGTTCAACGCCACACATCACCTTTGTCAGCCGCTCTCTGGTGTGACTGTGACCTGCTTTGGAGTTTGCAGCGGAGTTGCGTTGAGCTTGCATCACTCAGACCTGCAACTGTGTTTGCAAGGCTTCCTCACTTTGACCTAATGCAGCTATCAAAGCCACCGCCTAAGAAACGTGCTCGCTCCGTACCTCACTCATGAGCTTGCACGTGAATTCAATCAAATAATTGAGCCCACCTTCAATCTGATCTGTCTCCCCCGTGTGCAGACCCTCATGCATGACGGGGTTTTTAACAAGAAAACCTGTCCTTTTTTCCCTCTGACTTCCTCTGTCCACTCTCCACTTTGCTTTGGCAGCCATAAACTCCAGTATCACTGTCATATAAAAGAGTGATTGTTTTTTTTTATTCTCTGAAGGCTTTGTGTCCTGCAGAGATACTGAGCTAGGTGTGTTCTCAGATACAGCTATGTGCCTGTGTGTGTGTGTGTGTGTTTTGTGTTTTTACAGCGATGCTTTTGTTGACTGTGTGAAACAGACACTTTTTTTAAAGTTGCCTTTTGAAGTCGTAGATCCTCAGAGAGACAGAAAATCAGTGAGAGCGAGAGCTTGGAGATAGTGACAAAACAAAAAGGTATGAGGTGTGTGGCAGGACAGGACACACACACACACACCCCCATACACACGATCACGGATACGCTCACACACACTGACACTCTCGGTCTCTCAGCAGGCTGCCAGATTCCCTGCTGAAAAAGCCAAGGATGAAACCCAAAGCTAACGTGTGTGTTCTCTCTCTGACCACAGCTGCTCCGCTCTCACGCTCCCTGAGGTGTGTCCCTCACACACGTACACACACACACACACACACACACACAACACACACAGAACTGTACCCACGACAATGACAAGATAGTGGGGGAAGATAAAGAGACACAGGAGTTAATAAACAGAAAGGAGAAAGTTCTTTTTCCTTTGTCAGATTTGTCATCATCACTCTAATGATGGAAATCATTTGGAGCCAGGTCACGACCAAAGAGGCATCAGAAATGAACTCACGATGAAGCCACAGAGGAAGGAGGAGGAAGAGAGGGAGAGGTCATGACCACGGTGGCACAGAAATGAACCCTTGACTGCCATCAGGAGACCGAACAGGAGGGGGAAGAGACGGAGAGAGGGAGAGAGAGAGGTGTAGGACGCTATATTGCTAACAAATTAGTTTTGGCTCCTCTTTAGAGATTGGCCATTTTGATTGGCTCCCAAGGTCTCTTTGGCACACAGCAATTAGGAACCACACAACCCCTGCTCTCCACAGAGACAAAAGATGGAGACGCCGCCCCTGCTCTGCCGCGCTGCCTGAACCCTGGCTGGCTTCTGGTGAGGGGGAAATGCAGAGGAATGAGGATGGAGAGACACACAAATAGCCATTTGCTTGTTTTCTATTCCCCACCAGCACAGAATAGGATCACAGTCATATTGATGGTTCATTTATTTGGTCTAAGCAAAAAAAAAAAAGGTTGTGTTAGGACAGTGTTAGGACAGTGCATACTTCTACCCAAGGATGCCTGATCTCTCCCACACACACAGAATTGCAATGAAAACATAACCTCCTTGACGGAGGTAACTGAAAAGGCAGCTTCATTCAGACTCAAGCATCTTTTCAAGATGACTGACTCAGACCTCAACAGACGCAGAGATGTCCATCTCTGTTTGAAGGGCGTCCTGTATGATATTTTCGCCGTGAAACATATGTTGCACTGTGTTGAAGGTGTTTCGTGTGTGTGTGTGTGTGTGTGTGTGTGTGTGTGTGTGAGTCGCAACTCTTGCTCATTTTCAGTTAGAGCCCCCGTAGGGCATGTGGACTCTGTGGTCACTGTAGGGTGTCCTCGTGTCCTCTCCTCTCTTCTGCTACACCACCATAACGCAACCTGACATATTCACTGTCCTCCCCCATGTAAATAGATGACACTGCTCGTTACAAGGTAAAACTGAACAGCCAGCTGGTTAATTAACAAAAATGATGTATTGTGTAGATTAACGGATGATGACAATACTTGTTAGTTACACCTTTGCTAAAGCTAATTTGTATGGTAAACAATTTTTTGTTAGATGATTATAGTGAATATATTAATTAATAATATTATTTGTAATGGATCAATTCCCAATGTTTATGTTTATAAACACTGGGAATTGATTATTATCTTTATCCAATATGAGATTTGGAGCAGCAGAGAGAATATAATTTGCAAACCTAAGGTATTATATACCTATATAAGCATTAACTCAGTAATATGCTGTATGCACATGTGATATGACTTTTTTCATTATCACATTATTTTGGTTGCTTTTTATCTAATTCTCCTTTTACACGTTCTCCTTCCACACTCTTGCTCTCCACACACAGAAAGTTACAGAGGAAGTTCTCCAAACTCCTGTGGATTGGGTGGCTTTTCAAGTGTTCTTTATTCATGTGTTATTTGTTTATGTGGATTAATTATTAAAAAGTTTGGTGCATTTTACAAAGGTTGAAGTCTGCAGATAATGATTCCTCTCCATTCTCTCCCAATGGGTTGTGTTTGTAATTTTCTTGAATATAAAAGTTGCATAATTCATGTGTGTCGGCGAGCCACATCTATTAATTATATCAGTCTTTTAGGTGCTCGCGTCTTTACAACGTCTTCTTTTCCTTTTATTCCCTCGCTCTCTCTCTTCCTCTCTCCCTCGCTCCGTGGCTTCTTTTCTGAGTCGCAACAGACGCGAAGACTCAGCTCCTCTCCCTTATTTCTCGGCTCGCGAGGGTCAAGTGGACTGTGTCCAAGTTTCAGCTCGAAAAAACATGAAAGGAAACAGTGGAGAAGTGGAAAAAGTTTTGCTGTGATGTAAATGCCCTTATTTAGTAATTTATAGAAGAGGGAATTGAGCACAACACTGTGGAGATTCATAAACTATTGATGTGTCTAATCTTTCAGATCCTGCCAACATGATGATCATGATCCGTGTTAGCGTGAGCCCCCCCTCCCACCACCACCTCTCCCCCTTCCTCCCTGCCTCCCTC
>JAFBJQ010000923.1:244303-257017 GCA_016785345.1 Trinectes maculatus
CCCCCCCCCCCCCCCCCCCCCCCCCCCCCCCCCCCCCCCCCCCATGTCTTTCTGTCACCCCTCCCTCGTTCCCTCTGCCTGTTTCCACTGAGCAGCTGAAACAGTTTCCCTTCTTACATTTTCTCCATTAACTTTCTTTAATGTATCTACCCTTTTAAGGGCTTCTGCATAAGACACTTTCGCCTTTATTTTAATATTGTGAATTTATGATCATGATCCGTGTTAGCGTGAGCCCCCCCCCCCCCCCCCCCCCCCCCCCCCCCCCCCCCCCCCCCCCCCCCCCCCCCCCCCCCCCCCCCCCCCCCGCCCCCCCCCCCCCCCCCCCCCATGTCTTTCTGTCACCCCTCCCTCGTTCCCTCTTTTCCTTCACTTTCACTCAAAATAATACAAAATGTCTGGATCAGGTCTGTAATGTGTCACTTGTCCACATTGGGAATATGTGGCTGGAGTTAATATGAAAAGGCTGTATTTGTCAAGGCTGGTGGTACAAACACGTGTCATATGTTTGGATTGGTTTGTTTGTTTTTGACGATAACTGATTAAACTTAAGTCTGTGTTCCTTCCTGCTGCACGTGCTGTGCTTCACGTTTCATTCATTTTCTTTCACAGCAGTGGGAAAACAGTCTGTTCATGCATTTCCTTTTGAAAACCGGTTAACGTGTTGTTTTGCTGACACCGAGTTCTCCTCTCACAGATGTAAGAAAATGTGACCACTTTAGTGTGGACCTCCATTTCAGTTTGTACAAAAGAGAAGAAGAGTAAACAATAAAACATAGAAAAGCCACTCCTCTTACCTCGGTGTCTAAAAGAGAGTGATACTGTGTGCCACTTCTCTCCTTAAATGACCTCTCTGACCCTGTGACATTCAATTCTTCACCTGCGGCCTTCTCTCACCCTATATGCAGCCTAAACCCCTCCCACTAATTTATGCCAATACAGTGAGTGCTTAAAGGAACAGTATTTTTTCAGGCAGAATAAACTATTTTTCTTTTTTCTTAAATGCATGTCATTGGGTTGACTTACCAATGAAAATATAAAAATTAAATTAAATTAAATATTAACTGTAATTTCCCAATTTGGGATTAATAAAGTAAATCTATCTATCTATCTATCTATCTATCTATCTATCTATCTATCTATCTATATTTAAAAAAAGGTTATAGGCCCTACTGTGATCAAAATACAGTTCCTTAAATTACCTGTAAAATTGAAGCAAAGAGAAATTTTAACCATATTTTGTGTTCAATAAACCAAAATAGACTGAATCACAAAAAGATTTATTTTATTTTATTTATTTCCCTATTTGGATAAGCTTTACTCCTTGAATTAATTCTTTCTTCCTACCGTCAGTGAAGCAAAATGTGGTATAATCAGACTCACTTAACAAAAGCAACAGCAGGAATAGCTATAGAAATCTATGCACATCTAAATAATACAATCATCAGTGTATGCCAACTCTCCAGGGCTACACCACCCCTCCCCCTTAGGGTGCAAGCCTGGAGCTGATTTGTATACAAAACAAATCTAATATATGCTTTCAACACATATTTAACATATGCCACTCACTGTTCAATTATTCAAGAAAAGGGCCCTTCAATTTTTAATCACCAATGTTTCGTCTTCCCAGTAAGTAATGAGGAAATGGGAGGACAATGGGTCCGAGGAGAGAATTGAAAATATTTTGTTGACGTTAATTGAATGTAATATTGATGTTAGCACAATGTAATGTGTACACGTGTAATGTGTTTGGATTTACTCTATTTTCACTCTATGATGGCTTCACTTATTTTAACCCCCTCTCCCCCCCCTCACTCACCATCCTATTTTATTTATATAAGCATATACTACAGTGAAATATATCACTACACAGATGTATGTAAAGTATATTTTAGCTTTTTGCAAACACACATGTGGAAGTCAGTCCAAGTCAACCCAGATCTGTGCATTGACTCACACATGAACTCGACCAGAGGTTGAACCATGAAGGTTAGATGAGCTCAGGAGGTGATTTATACCCCACAGATTATTCATCATGCAGCCAAGCAAAATGCTGTTCAATGTGACAATCGTTTGGATGAATGATAAAAAATAAACACAGAGAGGCTGACTTGCAACCAATACGACACAGAGATACAAACACACACACACACATAGATGACGATATGGAAACACACCTGCCCCCTCACAGGGAGTTACAGCGAAAATTTTCATCATTCCATCAGTCCATCATTCATCATTCTCCAGATATGTAGCTTGTGAAATGCATTTGTCTTTGCCAAAGGCACATATACACACACACACACACACACACACAAACACACACACACACACAAACTCTGTACAAGGACTGGACACAAATGCAGAACTCTGGGGTAAAAGTTCAGCAGTTCTTATTCACAAAGTTCAAACTAAATCAAAATCTGTCATAAGAGGAACAAAAACGAGCAAAGTTGACAAACAGAAAAAAAAGTCACACAAGGAAAAGGACTGCAAGATAAGACAAGAAACAAAAAAGAACAACAGTAACAAAAAAGGCCTGAGTAACAAGAAATCACAAGACAAAGCTGGGACAATTCACTAAATAATCCCACAAAAACACAGGTTCAATCACACAAGGGCAAAGACAAACTGACACAGAACAGGGAAACACAGACTATATATACACACAGGATGATGGAGAACAGGTGAAAACAATCAGGGCGGGGAAACAATTAGACCAGGAGGACACACCCACAAGGAAGAGACAAGACACCTGAGACAAGGAGAGTTAGATTTCAAAATAAAACAGGAAGCCACAAAACAACATAGACACAGGACGACAACTCAACAGAAACAGACTTCTCGACAGTCAACACAGCACACGCACACACACTCTCAATCAAATGTTCAGACACTAATGTGTGTAGTGATTCATGCAAGCATCATGTCATCGCCACTGTGTGTTTTTGCCCTCAGCATGTTTGGCATGTTTCATACTGTTGACAGGATTTAGGACAAACATGCCTGATATGATGACTGTGACAAGAACAGGTCAGATCATTTATAACGGCCATTTATCTCAAACAAACAAATAAAATATTAGGCCATAGAGATATAAATGTTATCAGGAGCCATGTGACAAGATTAACAACGGGGGATATGTGGGCAATTACTAAAATACCAGACAATAACATATTGCAGTGAGGTCAGGTTACCTTTGTTAAATCAGAATTAGCTTCAGTTATAAAGATTCAGAGCTCTTAAATCGTATGATAAACTCTTTAATAAGAAATGTTAACCCCCCTCACTCACCATCCTATTTTATTTATATAAGCATATACTACAGTGACATATTTCACTACACAGATGTATGTAAAGTATATTTTAGCTTTTTGCAAACACACATGTGGAAGTCAGTCCAAGTCAGCAACCCAGATCTGTACATTGACTCACACACGAACTCGACCAGAGGTTGAACCATGAAGGTTAGATGAGCTCAGGAGGTGATTTATAACACACAGATTATTCATCATGCAGCCAAGCAAAATGCTGTTCAATGTGACAATCGTTTGGATGAATGATAAAAAATAAACACAGAGAGGCTGACTTGCAACCAATACGACACAGAGATACAAACACACACACATATAGATGACGATATGGAAACACACCTGCCCCCTCACAGGGGGTTACAGCGAAAATGTTCATCATTCCATCAGTCCATCATTCATCATTCTCCAGATATGTAGCTTGTGAAATGCATTTGTCTTTGTCAAAGGCACATATACCACACACACACACACACACACACACACAAAGTCTGTACAAGGACTGGACACAAATGCAGAACTCTGGGGTAAAAGTTCAGCAGTCCTTATTCACAAAGTTCAAACTAAATCAAAATCTGTCATAAGAGGAACAAAAACTAGCAAAGTTGACAAACAGAAAAAAAAAGTCATACAAGGAAAAGGACTGCAAGATAAGATAAGAAACAAAAAAGAACAACAGCAACAAAAAAGGCTTGAGTAACAAGAAATCACAAGACAAAGCTGGGACAATTCACTAAATAATCTCAACCTGATCATTTTCTAACATGGACAAAAACACAAGTTCAATCACACAAGGACCAAGACAAACTGACACAGAACAGGGAAACACAGACTCTATATACACACAGGATGATGGAGAACAGGTGGAAACAATCAGGGCGGGGAAACAATTAGACCAGGAGGACACACCCACGAGGAAGAGACAGGACACCTGAGACAAGGAGAGTTAGATTTCAAAATAAAACAGGAAGCCACAAAACAACATAGACACAGGACGACAACTCAACAGAAACAGACTTCTCGATAGTCAACACAGCACACGCACACACACTCTCAATCAAATGTTCAGACACTAATGTGTGTAGTGATTCATGCAAGCATCATGTCATCGCCACTGTGTGTCTTTGCCCTCAGCATGTTTGGCATGTTTCATACTGTTGACAGGATTTAGGACAAACATGCCTGATATGATGACTGTGACAAGAACAGGTCAGATCATTTATAACGGCCATTTATCTCAAACAAACAAATAAAATATTAGGCCATAGAGATATAAATGTTATCAGGAGCCATGTGACAAGATTAACAACGGGGGATATGTGGGCAATTACTAAAATACCAGACAATAACATATTGCAGTGAGGTCAGGTTACCTTTGTTAAATCAGAATTAGCTGTATATATATATATATGTGGGGGGGGGGGGGTTGGAAGCCCATAATGCAAGTAACAAGTAATGACCAATAAATACTAATAATACTAATATTAATACTAATTTCTCCACCTTTCTCTTGCCTTTGTCCTTATTGTCCACACTCACCTCTTCCTTTTTTTATTTTTTTTCACTGGATGCTTGTCAGGTCTCCCACTCCTTCCCTTGCTTTTCTGTCTCTCTCTCTCGCTCTCTGCTCTCTCTGGGTAAGAATAAGGTGCAGCAGTGCCATTCAGACTGGTAATTACATTTCTGTCCTTTGTTGGAGCCAAATGTGTTATCTTCCATTGATGGTTGGACATATTATATAAGAGAGTCTTTATGGGAGTGATAATGGTTGGGGACAGAGGAGATGGTGAGTTGGCGAGTTATCAGTGGTGCTCTTTTTCACACAGGGTGCACGGCGGAGCTTTTATTAATCCTTGAAAAGTACACACCTAACCCTGCTGACACTGAACATACACGCACACACCTAGACACAAGGGGAAAAGTGACACACACATGCAGGACAACACATGTAGACTCATATGTGGTTACCCCCCCCACCCCGGCCTGGTTTACACACACTCACCATTCAGAAAAGCAGAGAAATAGGCCATTGTGATATGCTGATGCAGAGGTTATGCCCACTTTCGCGGTATAATTTATTCATCTGTTGTTTGCAAAATGCTGTATGAAATATAGATGGTCTGACTTTGTCTTTAATGTTTCATATGACTATGGGAGCAAAAAGGCTGGGAAACATGGCACATTCAGATGAATCACTCCAGATGGATGGATGGATGGATGGATGGATCATAGGGTGACAAAAAGGTTAGTCACATGTTTATTTTAACACTGTGTACTTATCTGTATACATGTGACTCAAGTTAAATTCAACCATAGTGTATGTGCATGGGTAGACAGATGGTTAATGTATGCAATTATATGTTATGATACACAAAAAGAGAAAAGTCTGTCTGTGTCAGCCGAACTAAAGTGTATCCTGCACAGTTATGATCATGGGAAAACAGCTTGAGCTAATAGATGAGAACAGACCTAAAAGACTGATGGTTCAACCATCAATCTCACACATTATTTCCGAAAAGTTTGAATGGCCACAGGTGAGAGGCATCATGAAGCAATATAATTACCACCACAGTGTTGTAAATGTCTTGTTATAAAAGGCTATCAGACAATTTAATGTGACAATAATACTGTAAAATGACATATAATGATGATAATGACATAACACAGTGACACTCAGTTAGAGATGATGGCATCACCATCACAGAGACAAAATAGCAGGATGAACTTGCATATTTGATATGATGTGATATTTTAATGGTCATATTTTGTATCTACATCCCTGGCGTAATGTAAATAAAACTCTGGAGGTATTATTACATTACAATATTCCTCATTAATCCTCATTCATCTACACGTAAAAGTGATTATTATTATTCAACATTTACAAAATGAATTATAATGCGTCCGCCAAAAATACGCCTCGACACATGCAGTACTTTACGTTAACAGAACATGAGATCTGAAGCTATGGCTAATATTGTGTCCTCTCTTTTGTCCAGTCACCACATCCTGTTGTGAAT
Organism: Trinectes maculatus; assembly: GCA_016785345.1. NCBI lineage: Eukaryota > Metazoa > Chordata > Actinopteri > Pleuronectiformes > Achiridae > Trinectes > Trinectes maculatus. The sequence continues at coordinate 250,632 of JAFBJQ010000923.1, forward strand.
TATGGATAAAATGGACTAAAGACAAATTCCAAAATTTGATTCAGCATCTTGCTTCAATATGATGCAGAATATGCATATTTGTATTTAAGAGATATAAGTGTAGACATACAGATGGATAGTTAGATGTATAGTGGACAGAAAAGACTGCTGTTTACGACTTTAGTTAGTCAGTAACAGTGTGTCTGCTCCGCTATATGGATGACTAGCTGGGATGCATGGTTGGCTTGTAAATTGACCATCATTGATTGTCTGCAGCTGTGGTTTTCCCGCAAGACCTGTGCATGAAGGGATCAATGTGCTTTGGTAAAAGGTAAAACATACAGCTGTGTGCTGTAATGTGGATTACACACAGACCAGTTCACATGCAACTGCACTTTACTTTCAACATGGGTTGAAAGTAAAGTTTAATGTATAGCAAGGGTTTAATGTATAGTAACAATGATGCTGATGCACTCTGCCAAAAACAAGCTTTCACTTTCACCTAACAAGAAAACACAACGTAGAATTTAAAATGACTATGATAATGGAAGAAGCTGCATTGCTGTTCAGGCAAGAAAAACGTACATAGCAACTCCCCATACAGCCATGTAGTGTCACTTTTACTGCAACAAGAGCAAAGCATGATGGGAAGTGACAGTGGTGACTGGGACAACTTGGAAGAGACAGTATAGTATAGTATAGTATAGTATAGTATAGTATAGTATAGTATAGTATAGTATAGTATAGTATAGTATAGTATAGGTCATACTACAGCAGTACAGAGGGTTAGAGGGAGGATTGCTGGATCTTCTGATTTGTGTTGTGTAAGGGACAATGACATGAATTTTAAAAAAACCTCTTCCTGTTTAACTCCTGTGTAACCCTACATATCATATGAATGTTTTATGAAAATCATCTTGTGGAGACCTGGCTAAGAATAGACACTGATCATGTTCTGCAGGAATGACCATAACCTGCCCACCTTCATAGGTTATAACAACTACTATTACAATACAATGAAGGCTAAATGTATTATTTCCTGTTGATACCATCTTGGATATGAGAACATTCCCCAATGCACCACTGAAGATTGGAGAGAACCATATAGTCCAACTTGATGCCATTCTGAAATCTGGTACCAGCAAAAATTATCTCATTAAATATTCCGTTGCTAATTTTTTTATCGATTTACCACCATAAAAATGGAGGTTGAAAAGGCTGAATACTTTAAAAATAAAGAAGTTAAAGTTAAAATGTAAAACTCACAATTTGTAGCACACAGAGTTAAACACCCTCTTGATGTTGTAAGTGTAAACACCGGGTCGTTGTCACGAGATAAAGCCAACAGCACACACTAGTCAAAGACCATCAACCTTTCCACCTTGTGTCTTATCACATTAACAATCCGGTAGACACAAAAAACGATCAGTCCCATATTATACTCTGAAAGTCAAGATGTTTGTTGCTGTATCAAGAGGATATGTGCGATTGATTGCATTGTGCTGAGAAGTATCTAAGATCCTTCATCCTTCATAACGTTGCAGAATAATCACAACATCACTGCCACATAATGCTCTGTAACAAGATTTTCCAGCCACATGTCTATTGATTTCTGCCCGACTGAAGAGAGAGGCTACAACTGGTGCTGGCACCAAGATGCATTAAAAAATAAAGTAAGAGAAAGCAGACGCTTGACCGATCTTCAAAAACCATTCTTTGCAATGTTATTTTTGTGACCACTGAGGTGATGAATGCTCATATGATGATTCCTGTGGGAGGTGTCTGTAGAGGAAGTTTGTGAGTTTGTGTTAGGAAAACCATGTTTGTACGTTTGCATACGCATGGAGGGTAAATGCACAGCCATCCATGCATGTGTGTATGTTTGTGCAGGCATGCGTGTGTTTACATTATGTGACAAAATGCGTGTAAATTCTCAGCTGAATGATTTTAAATGATTTGAGAGAAGATGCTACAGATCTACGTGATCTGATGACCTGTAATGAGCTAATACAGTAAATCTCTCAATGAGGCTTATAAAAGGAGAAGTCATTTGTACATTTGTCATCCATGACCCTTTTACACTGTGTCTTTGTGTGTGTTTACCTGTATATAGTGCACGTGCATGTGCTTCCCCGTATTTGTCATGTTAGGTGAGAATTTGCCATTGGGTTTTCTCATTAGTGAATAAAGAAATCTCTTTCATGCTGTAAACACACAAGAGTCTAAAGATAAAGGGAGAAAGACAGAATGACAGGGGCTGGGAGGGAGATTACTGACGGAGACACAGACTGAATCACTGGGTGACTTAATGAGTTTCAAATGAGAGAGAAAAGAAAGCTGGAGCAAAAGCAAAAGGCAAAAAGAAAAATAAAGCTGGTGAGATTGAGAGAGAAGGAGATAGATGGGTCAGACAGCAGACTTAACATTATTTATGGGCTGGAAGTAACATGAAGCTGCAGCACAGATTAACATTGTCTTCATAAAAGCCACACACACACACACACACACACACACCTCTGATCCCATTCTGATCCCACACTTGCAGGTAGCTGGGTCTGGCTGTGCAGACAGAGGACAGGCAGAATTCATTGTCTGAATCATTGCCACACACACACACACACACACACACACACACACACACACACACACACACCATCTACCCTTCCCGTCAGCATATTGCACCCTGCAGCACCCACTTCCATACAGCGGTCAACCACCCTTTTTAAAGTGCACTAAAATACACAGATCCTGTTTGTTGTACTCTAATCACACGTGAGCTCAGACTTTTTCCATGAAAAATAATTTCCTTTGATAACTTTTTCCATTGATAACATATCATCCATCCGACTCAGCACTGGACACTGCGCCACGGTAACAATCTTTTTCTCTGGAGGTTTCTGATCAGTTTTAAAGGAGCGCCCTGTGGACATGTTTGCCCTGTTGTAAATATCACTTCCCAACTAATGGCATTTATGCTGACATTTCTACCACTGTCTTTCACAGATGGTGTTGGGAGGGGGGGGGGGGGGTGGGGGGGGGGTTTGGTGATGTCCAGTGTGCCAAGGAGCCTCCTTATAAAAACTTTGCCTCTCAGCTCTTCTCCTCCATGCGTGTGTTTTCCACATGCACATGCACTGGCACAGTCAGGCAGTCAATGGAGCTCCACTGTGGTGCAGTGATTGTGCTGGTCAGTGTGCTCCGCTGTGTGTGTGTGTGTGTGTGTGTGTGTGTGTGTGTGTGTGTGTGTGTGTGTGTGTGTGTGTGTGTGTGTGTGTGTGTGTGTGTGTGTGCGTGTGTGTGACTGCATGCCCCCAAGACTGAGGCTGAGTCTAGACACGAGTCAGCCAAGCCGCCCTGCTGACCTATATCCTACAGTTACACTAAGTGAGAGACATAGAGAAACACAGGGAGAGGGTGAGAGGGATCAGAGAGAGAGAGCTATAGAGAGAGAGAGACAGGGAAAGGGAAAGGGATGAAGGGAGGATGAAGAAAATGAAAGACTGCCATAAAGTAGCAGAGCAAAATGAGAGAAGGGGGGAAGAGATGGGAAGAAGCGAACATGGAGATTGGAGGGGGTGGAAGGGGGAAAAGAGGGAAAGCGAGGAAGCAATGCAGCTATGGATAATTCAGAATGAGTTGAAGGGGGAAGGGATAGGAGGAGAGCAGAGATTGGAAGTGGCAGCTACTACAGCAAAGAGAGAGTGATGGATAAGTACAGCATGAAATGTATAGCAAAAGAAAAACCCAGCGAAAAAAATCCCAGGTGAATGACAAACACAATAAATCATCATTCTTAATATTGTAACGCACAGAGAGGACGCTGTGAAACTCACATTATATTCAAACCCTGTTTAATGTGATTGTCAGTTTGAGCGGCTGCAGTGAAAATAACAGGTTTGTTTAGAATTAGTGATTAAAAGTGATTCAATTTTAAGGTGTATTTCAGTCACCAGTATGGAGGCTGCCTATCAATTAACCATTGATGAACTTATGAAACTCTGCCACGTGTGTATTATTGGCATCATCGTATAACTCATCAGAAATCATCTGGCAAACTAGTCATGACACGGATATGGATTATATGGATATGAATATGGATTTGAACCAGATTAAATAATATAAAATAAATATCTGTGTAAGTACATCAAATATGGCAATATCTGTCATTGTTTTCTTTATTGTCAGTGAATCAAAATCCCCAAAACTTGTTTTTAGTGACCCCATTAACATACCATGGTCAGAGATATTGTATATACACAATCCAATTATTTTAGTAACAGTGGCCAACCTTTTTGTTCAGGGCTGTGCGCATCCAAACTTGGAAAATCCTCTCGGAAGTAACTTAGTGTTTACCATCTCAACCAGAAACTTCAATAGACAAATCATCATCTGTGTCTTTCCAGTGTTTTTCTTTCTCTTCTCCCCATTACTCTTCCTCCCATGTATAAGAGAATGAATAGGCCCAGACAGAAGAGGACAAAGACTTAACATGTTTTTCTCTCTTTTCTTCTGCACATTGAGAGGATGAGCTGGACTGTACTAATAGTCTTTGTGTGTGTGAATGGGACAGAGGGCTTTTTGTGTGTGTGTTCCAGACAGCAGCGCATAAGGCAGGACTTAAGTAGATGTTCGCCAAAGCGTACGTAATGCCAGGGAAATATCAACTAATCCCCACACTCTTCTACCCTATACCCCTCCCTCTGCATCCATTCTTCCTCTCCCCATACTCATCATCACCATCATCACACGATCATGCTGTCACATTAAATCCCTCAAAGTCACATTTCTCCCAACATTTCTGAAACTGGGAACATTTTTAGAAACAAAAAGTCAAATTAGAAATCACAATTCGCACATCCAGAAACACACATACTGTACTGGACTCTCTCTTTTACATACAGACACATACATCCTCTCGCGCACTCCGTGGGGGATTGTTGTTGTTTCCTAATCCTGGCGGATTAACAGACTAACAGACTCATTTTACCTCAGCCCAAACAAAGAGAGATGTCAAATCATCCACCCAACGCTAAAGGTGATGATCGTATTAACATGATGAAGCTCTCTGTGGATATGTGCAAATGCATGTCTGTGTTTGCAGGGGGTGGGTCGGATGGTGGGGAATTATCTAGCATCCTCTCCATGTAGACGTAAAAAAAAGAAAAGGCTGAAATTCCCAACACCTGCTGTGAACAATCGGAATTTCACTCACACTCTCTCTCTTTTAAGCACCCAGAAAAAATTGTTAATAGATCCATTTACTGTATACATCAGGCCATAGTATTAAAGCTTGCACCAGCAATCTACATAGGATGTCATTAGCCAATGTGCTAACTCCAATATTCTCACAGAGCTGTGAGTGTAAACTGCTTAAAGACGTAATCTTATATGCTGTGTAGGAAACGCAGTGGTCTGTCAAACAGTGGTGCTGCACTGTCCACTAATCCACATGCTAGACTCCAGATTAACAAGAGCGGATGGGGATGTGGGTAAGGGAGGGGTTAAAAACATGCCGCCCATTCCCACCCCCACCCTCGCATCATCATCACACACATACACACACATGATCACTCCCCCCTCCCTTCAGATTATAGTGCTTAGTGTTGCCAGTGTGCGACAGACAGTAAGAGGATCTCTGGGTGGCGTCCCCCAGGGCTACATTATTGGTCTTCTAGAAAAGACCCCCTAGACTGGACACCTACAGATAGAACAAGGGTCAGAGGTCAAGGGTTAGGGGTAGGATGGGTATAGGATAAGGTGGTTATAAAGGATACATCTGTGTGTTTGGATGAGAGGGATTATGGTAAATTCATCCAGAGATGCATCAGGAAATTAAGGTAGAAAAAAAAGCTTAAAATTCACCAAATGTTGAAAAAGGGTATAAAACATGATTATGATCCCGAGTTACACAAAAACATGAGTTCAGGACAAAAAATGATTCAAGTTTTTTTTTTAATATGGGGGGCATGCAGTCTCACACACACACACACACACACACACACACACACACACACACACACACACACACACACACACACACACACACACTTGCAGTGAGCCTCTTTCATGAACACAAATGTACAGGGAGCATATTTTGTGAGGTCGACCTGCTTTATATCATTAAAAACCAAAAACACATCATAAAATCAACATTACTATCAAGTAGCCCTGAACATTAAAGCCTTGCAGTCCCAGTTTGCACCCCCCCCCCCCACCCTATTTCAATATCAGCGTTATTAAGTGATCCCAAAGAAGTCACCGACGACTAAATTATATTCAGAGAGCCTCAGGCTACAAAGGCACATTCTAGTGTGTTTGCTATCTATCTATCTATCTATCTATCTATCTATCTATCTATCTATCTATCTATCTATCTATCTATCTATCTATCTATCTATCTATCTACA
>JAFBJQ010000923.1:257038-316850 GCA_016785345.1 Trinectes maculatus
GTGTGTGTGTGTGTGTGTGTGTGTGTGTGTGTGTGTGTGTGTGTGTGTATTAAGAGGAAAAAGGCAAGGGGAGAGAGGGAGAGAGAAAGAGAATGAAGTAAAACTAGATTTAATATCTTAATGGCTTTGTGTAAAAAAAAAAACCCAGATGATAGAGAAATCCAATTAAAATCTGATGATTGGCACTGTGAGACAGAGACAAGAAACTGTTTGTCTGAACTACCTCTATATAAAGCTTTGATTAGATGATGCTGGTAATAGTAGCAGCCAGACTAATAGGTTGTATATTTTTAACTCTGATATACCGCAGGCTCTAAGCACTTAACACAGAAGTGTAACACAGTCAGACCAAAAGAAGAAGGGCCCTGACAAAGAGGCTAAATATAAACAATGTAGTGAAGATTAATTTTTTTAGCTCAGCACAAAGACTGAAAATTGCACTGAACCATATTCAGAGTGTGTGTCTGTATGAGAACATGCCTGCACATGGTGGGTGAGCGTTTCCCCTAATGCCACTCAAGGTGACTTGGCCTTCCTCCTTCAGGGCTTTCCTTCCAATTCTTTTTGGGATTGAAATTATGATGAAGTAATTTTTCTACAGAAATTGCCTATGTCACTTGTGGTATCTCTTGGCAAATTTCTCAAGTGTATTTTCAATCTCTCTCTCTCTCTCTCTCTCTCTGCTCTTCTCTCCATCTGTCCCTCTTTGGCTTTCTCTCTCTCTTTCTCTGAGCTCTCACTTGACATGTCAATGTGTCAATGTCACATTACACGGAGGCAATATACGCAAAGTAATTTGGAACGTAATCGAAAAAACAAGCAACCTCTTTATTTCACAGCAGCGGGGCTGCCTCGTCTTCAGGTATATGGTCACGTACATATATATATATATATATATATATATGAAAGAAAGTATGGAAAGTCACAAACACAGACACACAAATGCACTCTTTAAGTCGCGGACACATGGGCTCATACCCCCCACACACACACACACTTCATGTAGTCTGAGAGTGAAAAATCACCTGCTTGTTTCAGGGGAAAATAAGAAGCAGTGTGGAACGTGTCGTCAGATTGGAGAGGGAGATTCCTCAGGGACCTGTGGCCTAATTTCTTATTTTCAAGAGGAAACTTACGGACACATGGGCTCATACCCCACACACACACACACACTTCATGTAGTCTGAGAGTGAAAAATCACCTGCTTGTTTCAGGGGAAAATAAGAAGCAGTGTGGAACGTGTCGTCAGATTGGAGAGGGAGATTCCTCAGGGACCTGTGGCCTAATTTCTTATTTTCAAGAGGAAACTTATCTAATTATATGTAAGTTAACTTCCCAGTGGTCGATTCAAGGGCAGCGCTGACTGGTGGGAAGAAACAGCCTTAAAAGAAACAAGGCTACAACATCTCGTTCTCTTCAGACTTTTTGTTTGCTCTCTTTTCTTTTCTTTTCTTTTCAACACGCACGTATCTCTCATCTAGTTTCCTATTCAGACATATCGGAAGCTTGGCCATCGAGCCGTTTTGTTGTTGAGTTACAGTGTAATTGTGTGCATGAGTCAGTATCTCCCCCAAATCAGGGAAGTTCAGGTTTAGTTATGATCTTTCTGTTCTGTTTTTCAGTCGCCATGAATCCAAGCCAAATATCAAGAAAGCACAATTCTCTGGCAAACACTGATCCTCCAATCTATGGGCTAATCTATACTGGATTTAATGTTTAAATTGAATTTCAAGAAGTTCTCGTGTTCTGACATTAAAATCCAATCTACTCTCTTAAACGCTCTGACTCGCGTCTATGGCTTTGTTTCCCTGCATCAACACAGAAGCCTGGCAAGTCTGGAGAGTGAGACATCTCAATGAGCCGCTATGTGTGATGTTGCTAGCAAAGACTCAATCTCATCTATTTAAATTAGTGATATTTGACATTTTGTGTAGAGATGCATTTGTACCATAGGATTACATTGAAGCCACTCCCCTTTTGCTGTGTTTGCAGGGGGAGTAGTATCTACTCGCCTGATTCTGACCATTTCTGGAGGAAGTGGAGATGCATTGATCCATCTTTACATACAGTCCATGGTTACAACGACTGACCGAAGGACTGACGCTAGCACAAGAAAAACAACAGACATGAAACATAGTCGCAGTCTGTCGTGTAATTAGTGAATCCACTTGACGAGTGTCAGTCAGATGAGTGGACAGGACAGACAGAGACGCGGCAGGCGATAAGGCAGCCAATAGAAACAGACAGTGAATAGACCTGAGAGGGTCCCATCCCAGCACAGAATGTGGTTTCCTCCCTCTGCGTGTTCAGCCCTTGGGCATGGCCCAGTCTGCTTCTCCTGCTCCCCTCATCCCTCTTACCACCATATGGACAGAGAAGCCTCAGCCCCATGTTTCTCATCAAACACATCCTCTATCTTCCTCTTCTTTCCTCATCTTTGCTTAAACAGTCGCTGCACATAGTTTATAGTAATTTCTCCTCTGCCTCTGTGGCTTTGGCCAAACAGTGAGTAGTTGGCAGTGAGGGGTAATCCTTCTTAATGGAGTCCCCAGCTCTCAGATGGATTGCAGCTCACAGATCACGTAAGGACACGTTTTATTGCTTTGACAAAAAGGGATGAAACCTTTTTTGTGTTGTGGTGAGCTAACTATCCCCCCTTTTCATTCCGACCCCCACCCTGTCTGCCCTCCACTGTCCCCTCTCTCCTTCATCTCGCTCTTCTGTCCTCCTGTCTTCAAGCGTGTTCCATCCTGACCAGTCTGGGATTTTATCACGCTTGCTTTGGTCATTACATCACAATTACGGCGCTGTTGGTACAGGAGGAATAAGACATGAAAAAAAAAACGGGAAGAGCGGAAAAGGGACGACAGATGAAATGTAGGTCAGTGGAGATGTGCTCGGGGCAGTTTCTCTCTCTGTCTCTCTCTCTCCCCCTCTCTCTCTCTCTCTCTCTCTCTCTCTCTCTCCCTCTCTCTCTCTCCCTGGGCCACAGCTAAAGAGGCTAAAAGAGATTGGGGGTGAAAGTGCCTCTCGTCGACACCTGCCTCTCTCTACCTCGCACAGACTGACAGAAGCTCTGATAGTGTTATCTCTTCAAAAACCGCTCTAATGACAGACACCGAAAAGGGAGTGACGCTAACTGTGTGTGACAACAGCAATGGCCCTTTTCAGTGCTGCATAGATCGACACTCACTCCTCCAGGTTCATGACAATTGTCGGTTTTTACATTTATTTTCGTGAACTTTGCACCAGAGGTCAACAGGAGCTGGTCGGAGGTCACAGAAGACCTGATGGGGGTTCCTTCTGACTGAGTCAGTCCAGGTTACTGCCTGTTGTAATGATGGCTGTTGATATAAGTCTTTAGGTACATACACTGACACAGTGATAAGAACAAGAACATCATAAAACAGTCTGAAGGACCAGTTGTCCCTGTTAAGCCTTTATGTGTAAGTCAAATAAAAGAAAAGACGCTGTTGCCTCACTAAGTACAGACCATGTAGCAAGTTAATATATTGTGTCATATCTTATGATACAAAACTTTACCCTTCGTCAGGTGAAGACATTTATGGCACTAAGACTGTAAAGACGTGTACAATGAGGGGAAATTGTGAAGTCAGCAACAATGTTTTTCTGGGGGGGGGGGGGGAGGGGGGTGTACTCAGCTACTTAACATGTCACTTACTTGAGAGTTATTTAAAATAATTCTGTCCATGCTGGTTTAAGTCACACAGTAACTACGCAATAAAAGAACCATGAAACACACGAAAAATATGAAAAATAATAGGTTTTAATCTGGAGTGAGTAAAAAGCCCATAAAGTGAATTGGAAAAACGAATTGCAATATCATCCTGATGATATTAAATAACACAAAGTAACACAGGTTAATGGTGTTAATGATAAAACAGGTTAAGGATGTGTTTGTACATGCTGTACAGATGTGTTTGTATATACTGTACAAACGCTTCCATACACAGCGGCCTACACTGGGTCAGTCATTGTTCAGTACAGTGGTCTGACATGGACCTACTCTTTCATTTTCCAGGTCAGTATTCCAGTGTTTCTCAGAGGAAGGAGAGGACCCCACCCTGAAAGCCATCCTGAGGACACCTGAGACAACTCCAGTCACCTGAGCTGCTCCTCTTTCTGTGACATAAGGTTTGTTAGCTTCCCTCTCTATCACGCCTCTACAGAACAAATGTAATTTACTTATTATTTTTTCTGTTAAATATGTGCAGAATATAATTTTATAGAGAAGTGTCATCATAATAAACATAATTCAATTTGCGCTAATGATGTAATCAGTTACAGTAATCAATGTATACTATACACACACACACACACACACACACACACATATTCATATTCATATTCATATATATACAGTATATATATATATATATACACACACATATATATATATATACATTCTTAGCTACTTTATATAGATCTTTTATATACTTTATAGCTAGCTGTTTATATTTTTGATCATTTTGTCAGTTGTCATCTGAGCCACAGTCTTTTGCCCACACTTTATAAAATCAAGTAAAGACTTATATTATATGATATATATTTGATATTTGTCATATAATCACAGTGTTTGGCCTAATGATCCTGTCTGACTGATCGTTACACACACCGCCACGTGCTTCTATTTACTGTGTCAGGCCAGGCAGACTGTGACGGGACACAGAGAAAATGTGTGCAGGTTTGGAGACAGTGAACTTTGCGCAGGACTAAATGTGCAGGGAAACATCCAAACTTTTTCCTGTGGCTGTGTGTGTGTGTGTGTATGTGTGGGTGTGTGTGTGTGCGTATAGCGCAACGGCAGAGAGCGCTTGGGCCGCGCGGGCGCGCGCGTGTGTGTGTGTGAGCAGGAGAGAGTGGGAGGAGCGGAAAGTCTTCCAGTCCAATCCCGGCCGCCGGGTAAAGCCTCTCCAATGCGCTCTTCCCTCCCTCAGCCCGCAGAAAACAGTGAAACCCTCCCATAGAGGTGAGAGCGCAGATGTCATGAGGAAAGCGACCACACGACCAGAGCGCAGCCACCGACTCACAGAGCGACCTCAGCCCGCCTCCCCGCGCCCCGCTCTGGGATGCTTTTAGCGCACAGACGCCTCCACTCAGGGCCGCCGGTGGACGTCGACGCAGATCACCTCCACTCTTGTCCCTGTTGTTATTCTTAACCGAGGACCCCCACCACCACCACCACCACCACCACCACCACCCTCCGCCCCCACGCGCGCCCCCCTCCCCATCTTTAAGTGTTTCTGTTTGTTTCTTCATGACTGCTGCTTTGGGACGCGAGCCTCAGCACCAGCTCCAGCCACAGCCACACCATGCGAGGTAAGACCATCATCTGCCTTTCCCCGAGCCTCAGCCCGCTCACATACACACACACATATACACACTTACACTGTATATACGCCCCCACGCGCGCGCACGGTCGGCTTTACCCAATATTTGGCTTTGAAAGTTTATTCTGGGAGTTTTTCCGCTGCAAATGTGTTCTTGCAGAAAGACTTGAAGGAGTGAGGTTGTTTATCTCTGCAGGCTCAAACAATCACAATGCGCCATTAATTACGCCAAAAAGTTTATTTGGATCCGCCTGCGTCTGCGCGTGTGTTTGTGTTTTGTGTCTGACTGTGTGTGTGTGTGTGTGTGTGTGTGTGTGTGTGTGTGTGTGTGTGTGTGTGTGTGTGTCTGTGGTTAGGCCGACACATTGGCAACAGCATGCGTAAAGCTGCGGGAGTCTGTGACTGGAAATGAAACGTTGCGCAAGGTATTTGATGAAAGCCTCTAATCGTCAGGGCGCCGCACATCACCTGAGGAAGTTATGAGTCAGATCAGATGATGTGTAAGTAAACAAACGTTATTTTAGCTTTAATTTGGCGATAAACTTCATTGAATGTTTCAGGGCACTTTTCACGCGCTCCACTAACCCATTTCCATAACGCCCGGCACCCCGCCGGGGATGCTGCAACTCAGCGTCAATGTCGTCCCACACACACACACACACATATATTCACACATATTCACACAGACACAAACATACTCTCACACACACACGTTAACACAACTCTTTCATTCCACATGTCCACACTGCATTTAAGTAGAAGAAATGCTTTTCGTAGTTACCTCAGTTACAACATTTGCAGCTTCATCAGTTAGAAGTTCAAGATGATTTTTTAAATATTCAACCAGATTATTTCCTGCAGTTTGTGTTTGTGTTTTTATATAGAGTGCTTTTCACAATGTTGCGCGCTGACGCATAGTTGCGACACTCGTTCAACTGGATGATCTTGAACTCTGATGTTTGAACCGATTAGTCCTTTAACTGGTTCAACCTCATGGCGCTGCCATTTGACAATTAAACAACAATTAAACCATGATGAAGTTGCAGAGACAAGAAAGAGGAAGCAGTGGATTTTTTTCAATCTCTCAGAGAAAGCTTAAACTTTCTCCAAGCGCAAGAGTTCAAATATAATTTGGAAAAAATCTATTCAATCTTAAATATAGCGCTAGTGCGTTTAAAAGAAAACAAATATTTCTGTTCAAATCCAATAATCTGCTCTGACATATGACAATTAGTATAATGTTGTTTAAGTATTATTTATTATTATAGTGTAATTATTTAACAGATTCTTGTTAACCTTACGATGAAGCTACAGATGATATGAAAAATTCTAATGTAACTCTATCTATCTGTCTATCTATCTATCTATCTGTCTATCTATCTATCTATCTATCTATCTATCTATCTATCTATCTATCTATCTATCTATCTATCTATCTATCACCTGGGGCAAGAAATAATTATGAGAAGGCCACACACCCTCCACTTCTTCCCTCTTTCTCTTTCTCTCTCCTCATCACCCTCTCTTGTCCACCTTGTATTTTATCCACATTTTAATGGGCCCTGTGACCACTCTCGTGCATGAGAGGCTTTGGGGGGTAAACCAAAAGCTCCTGCTTTTACTTTATAGCCATAGTTGGCAGAATAGGCCCCTGAAGCGTCTCTCTTACCTCTCTTTCTCCATGTCTCTCTCTCTTCCTCCCTCTCCCTCTTTCTCTCACTACATCTTTCTCTCTCCCTCTGCACGCCCCAAAGGGTTTTGTCAGATAGAATTAAATCAATGTGGGCCGTGCGGCCCCCACTCTCAACCTGTGTGTGTGTGTGTGTGTGTGTGTGTGTGTGTGGAGTCTCAGCTGCCCTTACACAAAAATGTGCTCACAACCACAAGGTTATAAAAAATATAGGGCCCCTCATGAGCCGTGGTAATTATCACTTAACAATAGTCACAACTCCTGAAGCCCCGACCGAAGATGACATCACCTCATCACAAGGCGAGGAAAAGCCAGAGGAGTAGCAGATAGAAAAAATATCAGCATGGCCTTTTCTGTCAGAAATGAAGCATTCACCATTTTTCAAAAAATATTTTGTAAATGTAAACAGAACAATTATTTTTCATTTTCCAATGGCTGTTTGACTTTAAACAACCATACAAAACAAAAAGGACTTCTTTGTCTATTTTGATGTTTCAGTGATTGATAATAATTTTCAGATTTAAAACTTGATGCCATTTTTTGGAGGAGTATCTCTTATTAAATGTTTTATTTACTCATAATCAGTCTGAGCAAAGTTTAAACAAAATTTGATCTATTACACAAGTGAACATTTAAAATAAATTGCAAAAATATAAACTGACATCGTAGTCACTTATTCAATAGATTTTTTTAAGTATTCAATATTTCCTAATTTTCACAATGAACTTTACATCAGTCCTCCTCGTGCTGTGCCTGTAAATGCTTGATACTGCTCATATAGGCTTAAGAGATTTCACACCACATAGATGCAGCCTGGTCAGAGAGGTCAAAGAGTTCAGCAATGAAGGGAGCTACAGGAGAGGAGGGGTCTCCTGTGCCATTTGATCTCCCCTGTTAGCGATATGTGTCAATCACATTCTCCCACAGTGCTTCACCATGGGAGAAGATAGGATGACAGAAACTGGAAGAGTGTGAGAGAGCAATAAACAAGTAAGGTGATGATGAGCAGTGTCAAAAGAGGTGGAGACGCACCACCAATAGGCTGAAATGACCAATCCCAACATGATTCATGTTACACTCCAAATGACATGTGGCACCATCCACATGAAAAAAGCAGTGAAAACAAACACACGCACTTACAGAAGCTCACACACAACAACACACACAGTGACAAAACGACGCATGACGGCCTCATCCTGTCCCACCCTGCTTTGCTGTGGAGGCTTGTGTGAGCATTGATTTGGTTAATTCAAAAGCACCAGGATCAATTTTTAGCAGAATCCAGCGGAAGCAGTTTGTTTAGAAAAATCTATTGCACATAACTTGACCAGGTCCAACTTTATTTTAAAAGCGTTTTTTTTTTCAAAATTAATCAAATGAACAGGGCTTCTAATTATTTTTACTTAATTTATATTTGTTATATGTTTGTTTTGCAGTTGTAATGTTCCCATTAGGGTTAGGGTTAGCATTATGTTCCCCAATTTTGCATTTATAAGCAAACATTTAATAAAGGGTTTATAGCACAGTACAATTTAGTTGTAAGCAGATAGAAGTAGTTAGTGTATTAGCCAACGATTGGAAATCCTGTTGTATGAAACCATATGTGAACAGTTAATACACAAATCATAAACATATAAACATTAAACACGACTATAGTAATAAAAATTAAAAATGCCTACAGCTACATTATAATGGGCTATAAAGCATGTTTACACAATGCTTATAAAACTGCACAGATATGCAGACACTGCACATATCAGTGGGCACCTGGCCTGAGTGAGTCTCCAGTTTGCAGTGTTACAAGGGCATGAGTGGTCTGCTGTGGAGCTCTGTGTTGTTGATTGTGTTGTTTATTGTGTGTTTGTGCTGACTAATGGCCCAGTGTTATGTAAGAAGAGAGAAGAGATTACCCCAAGCCCATGCAGGCCACGCTGTTAATCCCCCAACTCAGTCCTACTGACTGACTGAGGTACCACCAGAATGTTGTTGCAACACACACACACACACACACGCTTATACTCAGTCCCCACTCTCTGGGCACCTGTCTTCAGACAACTCCAGTAGACTCCTGCACACACATTGTGTCTGCACAACCTTTTTTCAAACTGTCGACAAAAAACGTCCCACCGTGCTGCATGGGTGTGTGTGGGGCCTGGAAGGCCCACTATCACAGCCTATGCATGTGCTCGACGTATGGTCCATGTTGGTTTTAACCCTCTGCGGCTGTCCGGGGCAGTCTAAGCGAACAGTCTCACACGTGCACACACGCTCACGCGCACAGACACAGACACATATTTAACACACATATTTAATATTTACACACTCAAAGCGCACTTTGGTTTGTGTCTCCACTTTATCTTAGCCGGGAGGGATTTCAGAGCAAACTACTCCAAAACTCTAATTCTGCCTTGAAGTCACAGAGTCCTCCGACAGCTACTTGTGTTTTGTCAGTTTTACTCATCCATGAAGGCAGCACATCTCAATGGAGACGCACTGATGTTTCAGTATTCACGTGTTACTTTGATTTACAGTGAGGTAAAAACCTTAGGAAGAGGGCGACGGCGCTTGTTAAGCACAGCAACCGAGCAAAGTATGAACAGAGCCAATCTATCATTGAAAGTGAACACTAGCTTTCATGGAAAATATCCTCATATCAAGAGTAGGAACTCATAACCAGTCTCGTTTTGTGGAGAGACAGAGACCGCTACTGTTTGATGGCCCAAAGTAACAGAGCATGTTCACCTGTACTTTCAAGGTCTTTTTTCTGTTGTCCCACAAAGTTGATAATCTGTGAAACATTCGTTAAAACATTTAAATATGTGAGATAAGAAAAAACAGCAAGCTAGGGAGAGTCTGAAGAGTTATATAACAGTGTTCCACTGAGCTTGTGTGTGTGAGAGAGAGCATTTGCTTGAATAAGTGAGTTAAATAACAGAGTATAGGAAGGATACAACACTGAATTTTGGTGTACTTGCATGAACGCTGACAAACACACACACACACACACACCCACACCCACACACACACACTACCCTGTCCAGCCATTGCACTTGCACACTGTCGCTCGCTGTCCTCAGCAATGAGTAACACCAGCTCATGCAACAGTAGTATCCAAAGTCCACACATGCAGAGCACCCTTTTAGACTTCAGCTAACTCCCAGCTGGCTGATCCATATCCTGTAGGTGTAACACTGCAACCTCTAATCTACACACAACCATATACTTAAAAAGCACAGGCTACATAATAGACGAAGAATACATATGAATTAAAAAAAAAAAACACTACGAAGTGTATTGATGCAATATTTAAAATTAGGTTGTTTTTCTATTTCATCAAACCTTGGCTTTTAAAAATGTACACAATAATTAAAATGTATTTTAAAAACATGAGAAAAGGAACAAAGCGGATTAGTTGAAAGTACTGTATTGTTGTTACTATGACTACTTGGATTAAAAAGCAGCGTTTGCCCCTCCATACTGACAATAGAGATGTATAAGTGATATGTAAAGCTGATACCATATGTTTGCAATAGCTCTGAAATCAGAGACGACGGTGCTGTATGGCTCTACTGTGTGAAGGTGTTCAGTGCTGGCAGGTGCAC
Organism: Trinectes maculatus; assembly: GCA_016785345.1. NCBI lineage: Eukaryota > Metazoa > Chordata > Actinopteri > Pleuronectiformes > Achiridae > Trinectes > Trinectes maculatus. The sequence continues at coordinate 267,682 of JAFBJQ010000923.1, forward strand.
AGCACGCACTGGCAACATTAAGCCTATAATATGACTGAGCCTACTGTGGCATCTTTTCTTAATGACAAAGATTAGCTCCTTTTAGTGCTTGTAATCTCATTGAGGAGACTCCGATTCGCTCTATCTTTCCTTCTCTCTCTCTCAGTGTGTCCCAATCCCGAGTGACCTCTCCTAACCTGTGCGAGTTTGTTTGTGTGTGTGTCCTAAGCATCAGCTGTTAACGAGAGGAGCTGTCCCGTCATTTACAAAAGAGAACGCAATTAAGAAACCAAGACTGTTGCTCCTGCTGCTGCTTTTGTTCTCCCGTCCTCGGATTTAATGTTCATAACACAATCTGTTAAATCACGCCACAAGAGACAGAATGAGAGAGAGAGAGAGAGAGAGAGAGAGAGAGAGCAGGTGAAGAGCAGAGCAGCCGGGTCGAGCTGAGCTGAGCTGTGTGATAGTCTTTGTGATCAATTTGCCTCTGTGAGAGATGCCCCTGGGGCCACTTTAGGGAGAACCTTGTTAGGCTGAGTTAAATTGTTGCCTGAGGCGAGCTATTAGCGGCCATCCCTGTGAGAGGACACACACATACATACTCCTGCTCACGCATGTTCACACACCGAAATGCACACATACGTTCAATCCTTTAAAAAGAAAAGCACACACAGACTGAAACGGGAACTCGCTCATTCATAGGCGCACATCCGCTGTCAGAGAGAGACACGTAAACTCACAAACGGTGAAGCAACAATGTTGACTTAAGCAGTAGTAACACTGTGAGGGGTGTTTACTACACACACACACATGTTGACTTAATACCACTAATACCACAGTGGAAAAATACTGCATTACAAGCAAAAGCTAGATGTATCATTAAAAGTTGAATGAAAAATGAGGGAATTGAGCTAATTACCCGAAAAGCTTTAATGCAGCTAAATGCTCAGGGAAACAGCAGAAATGTCAGATATGGTGGAAAAATAACTGCCATTTCAAGTAAAGTACAGTAATATTTAATTTAAAAAATGTAGTAATATATTAAAAGTTACAAGTAGAGATAACATGTATTATTAATATATATCACTGACCATATATAAATAATTCAATAATGATAATCTCAGCTTCTTTATATACAACTCAAACTATTTGTTAGTCATAGTTTGAGTAAAAAAATCATTCACAGCAAAGTAACAGTAACTTTAGTTGAGTTAGTTTAGTGTTTCCCGATCAAAAGTCGCATAAACCGTAAATACACAAGATTATTTTCCAGCAATACTCATTTTTCTTGCATGCACATGCAAGCCTATACATTTCTATTCAGCGTATGCACTACACATAGAGATGCATGCAGGCCTGGGTGACAAAATGATTTTAAAAATAGTTATCGCAATACAATTTTCTTTCTTCGGTTTTGATAGTAATTCAAAAAAAGAACTCAGTCAATCACACTTTCCATCCCTCTCTCAGTGCTTTAATTCTGTCAGCTAAGTGCTGCTCCCTTCATTATAGTCCATTCAGCCTCGCTAATGTTGCTGCTCCTGTTTCCCAATTTTATCGGACTGACCACTGACCACCACATGATGTGACTCGAATTTTCTCTACACCTTACATAAGAACTGAGAGCCGTTTTCTGTCGGTCTCGCAGTGAGCGTCCCTCTCTTTCTGTTTGTCTCGCCACACTGGGGTAGCCACCCTTTCCTCTCCCTTCCCCCCTCAAACTCACATACACACACACTGTCATCTACAATTAGGCTCAAGAGAGAAACCAAAGGAGGAAGAGCGTGAGGTTAAGGAAGGATGAGGACATGGCCAATGTTAACAAAATGTTATTTCCTCACCTCAGAGAAAGAAACTGCAGGATCTGTGTGTGTGTGTGTGTGTGTGTCTGTGTGTGTCTGTGTAGGGTGATTCCCCCACACAGACACACACACAACAAAACAAGGGCACCATGACCCAGTCAGTGTTGTAACAACTCAGTGTGCACACATGCATGTCTGCTTACGTGACAGCGAGGGTGTGAGAGGGAAAGAAAATAAATATATAAGCAAGGTTCAAGCACAGCGTTTGTGTGACTTTTTGTGTATGTTTGCATTAGCAAGTGTGCCACGGTGTGTGTATGTTCACATGGCTGCTCTCAGAGCAGTAATGACCAGATGCAGACCTCTCACACTTGGACTCGTTTTCTTCCACTCTGATGCACTCACCCAGTCCTTAAGGAAAGGTCAAAGGTCATCGGGGTCCTACAGGTCACCCAGGGGGTTGTGGTGTGAGCGTACGCCTATGAGTGTGTACAGTGACCATGAGAGGCAGATCTGAGGAGGCAGATGGGTAGACGGTTTGTGTGCGAATGTGAGTGGATATATGCATGTGTGTGTGGTTGTGTGTGTGTGTGATTGTGTGTGTGTGTGTGTTCGGGCAGAGGTAGAGTTTGCCCTGTGGATTTTTTCCCACGCCTCCTTCTCCTCTTATCCATCTGAGGACACATGGGTGGGAGACACAGTGTGTGAGTTTGGGAGGGGGGGTGGGGTGCAAGCATAGAAATCATACAGAAAAGTCTGTTTTTTTTAAAGAACTGAGGTGATGTATGCATTCAAGCGTGTCTGAATGTGTCTGTCTGTCTGAACGTGTCTGTGAAAGTGTGTGTGTGTGTGCGCGTGCATGTGCATGCATGTGAATCGATGTACTGGATGACAGCCAGTGGCCCCCTTCTGTTCTCTCGCTGTGGTGTCCAATCACGCAGCGATATGGTTTTCTATGGGCAAACTGCAGCTGATCCCAGACCTGCTATCTGAACAATTACCCAGAGTGCTTTGGAGCCGCATGGCAAGCCGGACAAACTCATGCCCTCTGACACACACCATGGGGGAGGGCGAGAATGGCTGTTTTTCTGACTGTTTGTGCGTATAAAAGAGTGTGTGCGTGTGTGTGTGTGTGTGTGTGTGTGTGGTGGTGATGGTGGGGGTCGATGACGTTATGCTGATGGGAAAAACAGAGGTTGGGGGTCGTTACATGTATGCTCATGCAGCGACAGTATGACTGTACTGTATATTACACAGTGGACAAAGACGTGCTTGGCAGTGAGGGATGGAGATGGGGGAGGGGGGAAGGGCCTGCTGCATGGGATCATGATTATTACTGTAGCACACTGCACAGTAGACTGTACACACAAAGACAGAATCGGTACACAACTGTGTCTCCTTGTGTTAATGAGGTTGCTTTGTGTTTGAGTCAAGGATGACAGTTACTGGAGTTGAGTTTACTGCTGCTGTTTAAGGCTGCAACTGATTATTATTTTGTGATAACTGATTAAACCTTTGTTGGAAAATAGTAACAAATGAACATAACCTAGGGAAAGGACATCCATCCTTTTCTCAAACGACAGTCCAAAGAAAATATGTTTTCCAATAACATTAACTAAAAAAAGGAGAAAAAGGGTTTCTGCAGATGTGCTTAGCTTATCATTGGAGTTCTACTAAACCCTGTTCCTAATTCAAAAACAGATTTTTAAAAAAAAAACATCTGAACTATTTTAAATTAAAATTTTCCTGCTTTGACAACTTACAATCAGTTCACGTTCAAAATGTTAGAATTTTGCTGATTTTAAATAAAAAGTTATTTTGGAAAAATAGATGAAAAGTATCTTTACATAAAGTTATATTGTCATCTGCGCTTTTAAAATAGAATGGCGAGAGACCTATGAAACGGGTGAGGAGCATTGAGCTGGACTCAAAATGAGGATTATAATGTCACATCAATAGTGTCTTAAATTCGGAGTGCTCCCAAAAAAATGCATTAACAGTTAAAACTGTAAGCCTTACTTTTTATTGACTTATTTTAAGGAGAGCAGATAGCCCACCACTCTTCAGTATCATTTTAAAGATGTTTCAGACAGTTGCAAGAAACAGGGAAGAAAGAAAAGTATGACAGCGCACAGCACATAGTCTGATTGAAACTATATGCAGTGGCAGCGTTTCATTGATCTTAATGGGACAGTATGATGTGAAAAGATGACAGGAGACACAGGGGAGGTAACCCAAGCATCACTGCTACACGCTATTCCCAACTGTGTGTTCATCCACTCAGCGATCGCGCCAGCCAAAAGTTTCCTCAGCGTTTTTTCATCATCAGCGGAGAAAAAGAAAAGGCCTGTTTCTCTCTGAGCTCTAGGAGACAAGGAAGACGGAGTTTTACACAGACAGATGGAAATAGATCATGAAATACGGAAACTGAAGTGATTTCCCAGTCACACAGCCACTTACAGCGAGCAGAGAGAAAAGGAACAAGTCAAACAGACTGAAGTGGATTGGATGAAGAACAGTGATAGAATAACTCGCAGTGTGAGACATCTAAGACCAGTGTTGGAGTTATTCAGATTTAAGAAAGAGGGGTGGGGGGTGGGGGGGAGTAAAGCGCTGAACTCCTTCATTTTCCCAGAAGATATCTGGTTAACTGGGAAGAAGCCATGCATATTTTTAATGAAGTGAAGATACCACCCACATTCATCCCCAACAAATCTACCCCTGGGACTACAGTGGGAGTTGTGTTTGCATTTCTGAAGTGCCTTACATTTGGCAAAAGTTATGGCAGAAAGTGATTTTAACTATTCAATAAGCTCTTTTTCAACAACATCAGTCTCTAGTGTAAAGCACCAAGTTGCTGTTGCTGCTTGTAGTGTGTGTGTGTGTGTGTGCGTGTGTGTGTTGCCTTGGATATGTTTCTTTTGTAGACCCACTATGTCGACTGAATGAAACATACATGTCTGCCCCTTTAGAAACATTTGCATACCGGTACACAAAAACTAAACATGTATAGCAACACCTAGTGGCCTTAATTTGCTGTTACATTATCAGCACAGATGGAGAGAGCTGCCCCTTTTAAATTGCCATGTAATGCCATTGTCATGTGTGTAAGCCTGTACGAGTTACTTGTGTTTAGTATTGCCCGGATATTGGTGCTAGGCTCCAGGCCTTTTCTTTTGCAGCACAACGTAGATAATTAGGAGCCTATTTAGAGCGAAGGCCTGCCCAGCAAATACACAGGAGAGCCACACTTCATTAAAAATCAATTATCATAACACACGTGCCGGTGCAATGCAACCCTCATGGCTGTCAGCTACACACATGCACATTTGCAAACTCTCCGTAATGTAGGGCACATTGCAGCAACTGTCTTTTCCTGGCTCTTTGTGAAATCCACCGTCAGTTATATCCTTCATTTTCTCTCTCAAGAGATTGTGAGACCCTGATCCTCCTCCTAGCCGAGGAATCGCCATCGCTGCAGTCCCGCTCTTACATAATAACCTCAGTATAACACTCGTACTCCCATTGGCTGAGGATGATGTCTGTCACTCAGCTTGGACTGGGTCAACTCAGGTTGGACACAAGTCCCACCCAACACTCTGTGGGAGAGCAGAGAAACCTAAAAAAATATTTTAAATTTATAAAAAAAAATTTAATTATTACTAATTTCACATCATCTAGAGCTTCGAAATTTTAAGTATAATCACAAATGCCTAAAAATACATTGTTATTCCTCTAAGCTCTGAAAACAATGTAAACACAGCCAAAAGATGTTTGTTCTGCTATAATCCATCATACCAGCTAAGGTATAACACAACAGCAAGCATCCATTGTTTTAAAGCTGGATGTGGAAGTGGGAAGCCTTTGCTGCTGAGAGAGGGCAACAAACAGACAGCGAGTTGGCTGCACACACCGATGACATCACTTCCTTTCAGCGTGTGACAGCTTAGCACATCATCGGTGTGACAGCCAGACGAGCGCAGTGAGTGGGTGGTCACCCTGGCAACAGCAATGCTGTCATGACCATCTCCCGATATCGTACCTGACAGTCCCCGCTGGCAGTGAGCACAACACTCGCTCGACAATGCACACACCCACTCTCAAACACACAGAGTCATGTACACATACAATCTAGTTTTCAGCAAAATTCTCACTCAGGATTCGCTCCGAATTGCAACAAAACAATGCACACATGCCCACACGCACATGCACCTCTGGGCAAAATAAAATGTGATACAAAGAGTACGTTCTCCCACGGGATAAAAAGAAAAACACACTGAAGTTCTACTTTAATCACTGGAGAGAAACAGGAAACAGACACACACACACACACACACTCCTCTGAGATAGAAAAAAAGGGAAAGAGATTTTTCTCACAATCAGCAGAAATAATATGCGTCGCCACATTGCAGCACACAGTGAGTTAGCCTAAACCCGGAGAGACGCACTCATTTTATGTTCCAGAACTGAACTGAATACGAGATTGACTTTTTAAAGTTTGTTTTAGGCATCCACAACAGAAAATAGTAAGAGGACGGTGAAAAGCAGAACAAAGGCAGGATGTAAATAAACATAGCTGAGCACTGCACATCACATGGTTTAATGGTGTCAACCATGTCCCGGGCACAAATGACCTGTTTTACAGAATATAAATAGAGAGTAGCAGGCCATGTTCATTGACAGCCCTGTGCATGTGTCGTCTGTGCTGTCGTCCCAGACCACAGCTCTGCTTTGACCCATTTTGGAGCCAGGTGGCCAGGAATTGGTTGAAATGTCTTGAGCCACAACTGAACTCCATGATGCATGGTTAGGTTTGAGTGGATCTGAGTAGATCTGAACTGTAATTCATATCAGTGACAGCACATGATGCTTTAGACATGGACAGCACATAGACCAGGTCAACTGGACAACAGTTTTAAAGGAGAACTCCAGTCATTTTTATACTCGGGTTGTATCCCTTGGTCTCCGCCATTGTGGTGCTATCATTGCCATGTAGTAAAATATAGATATGACCCTGCAATGCTCGACCATCAAAAAAAAAAGTTTTGTGGTTTTGGAGGAACTCAGCTCAACAATCGATTACTTAGGTCTACTTTACCCAGAAGAGACGGGGGTGGGAGACTGCCATGAAAACACATAATCTATCCTGTTTTTCCACATTATTTGAGTTATACCCACACAGTGGTGTCCAATAAGGCGGCGACTCATCTTCTGGTGCTGTTGTAATGATTTTTTCGAAGTCGATTCCAGGCAATACAAACACTTAGAGATTGCCCCTGTAGAAAAACATTGAAGCCCCACGGCTACGCACGCTGATCACGGAGACGGACATGGTTTTTTTTTGTCTGTTTTTTTTTGCTTTCTACCGCATCGGAGGAGACCAAGGGATACGACCCAAGTGCAAAACAGGTTTATGGGAGTTCTCCTTTAAGTTTGTACACATATTCGTGCCTTGTGTTTGCCGCTAGAGGGCAAGTAAATGAATGAATGAATGAATGAATGAATGAATGAATGAATGAATGGTGTTAACATGTGCTGTCCAGCAGTGTCTCCGATTACAAAGTTTAGGTTCACATGAGAAGAAAACAGTGCAAATTCATTCAGATTCATTCACATTCACAATCAGATGGTTCTTTCCCTCTAACCATGAGACACCATGAGAGTAATGTAGCAGGGTTTTAATCTTACGTTCACTGTGAGACACTCAAACATCTATGCATAGAGACTGTAGTAGAGATAATATCTGAACTGTCTTCGGTATAAAGGATTATATCCAATTATATTCAGTGCACCCCCATTTCTACACAGATTTATAGTATCCCACACTCATCTACCTGTCTATCTGTCTATCTGAGTTCCGTACAGATAGAACTATACAGGTAGATTACAGGTGAATAGTTGTTTCAGCTGTGGCTACACCAGCACTCAGCAGAGGAAGGAACCAGCTCGTCAGGTAATAATTTAGGATTAGATTGGCTGTCTAATCTCTTTATAGAGAGTGTGCCATCTCAGCATACCTGACGCATACCTGCCTACCTCCATATCCATCCTATATCTCTGAACAGGAACTGCAGCTTTCACTTTCCATATACTATGGGTGATGTGCTGAGAGACACTACTGGCAGGTGCTTCTGTTTGGTACACTGAAATACTTTTTGTAGTTCATATGCTGTGCCTGTGGTTGATCTGTACATGGAGCTACCTACACACAGTGAGTAAAACTTTAACGGCAATGAAAATAATTTGAATTGTTAATTTGTTGATTAGTTAAATCAAACTCAGTGCGTGTTTGAGTGTATGTGTGTGTGTGTGTGTGTGTGTGTGTGTGTGTGTGTGTGGAGTACAATAGAATAGAATAGAGTAGGAGGGCAAGTGTGGTCCTTCAGTGATGTAACCTATTCTGTCATTGTGGGCAACCTTGTAACCCTGCAGGGGTCTCTCCACCAAGCATAACACAAAGAACCCACCCAAGGCAATCATTGTTATCCTGTTATTTATAAGTGTGTGAATGTACTGCTTGTGTGTGTACATGCACAGCGTGCACATATGCAGTCTTTGGTGTTCCACTCATTAAAAAAAAACCCTAAAAGGACATACACAATGTCCAGATGTCACTGTGCCCCAGTGAAGTTTCTTACACATACACTGTGTAACCTCTATCAGGTCCTGCGAACCAGGTTATGTACTGTATGTATGGACCACCACCCGAGCCCTAAAATCACTCACCTGCTTTTTTCAAAGCTGCGAGACAAAGCTCTATGTCCTGTCCAAAACAAGTTACTTAACACGTTTTTATTTTTATCTTTTCGCTTTGCTTGCAGCCCAAATCGAAGTTATACCATGCAAAATCTGCGGAGACAAATCCTCAGGTATCCACTACGGAGTCATTACATGTGAGGGCTGTAAGGTACGTCAGTCCATTGTTTCATCAAAGACTGCTTTTGTTTGTTACGATACAAAAATTGCACAGCCACGCACATTTGGCGCTGTGTGTTTACCTGTAAGTCTACATTCACCCTTTTTGTTGACATGTAATCAGGGTTTCTTCAGACGGAGTCAACAGAACAACGCATCCTACTCCTGCCCTCGCCAGAGGAACTGCCTCATTGACAGAACAAACCGCAACCGCTGCCAACACTGCCGCCTGCAGAAATGTCTCGCCCTAGGAATGTCCAGAGATGGTGAGGCCCAGCGTCTCAATATTTATAACTACATACCAGAAACAATAATCACTGATTATCACTGGAGTCGTAATATACATTTGTATCTGACATAGGATCATATGATTTACGCTGCATTGAGTAGCAGGATTTTCAATTTTGTGCCTCTGTTTGTTGCATCTGCTTTCCATACAGCGGTTAAGTTTGGCCGCATGTCCAAGAAGCAACGTGACAGCCTGTATGCAGAGGTGCAGAAGCACCAGGCTCGACTGCAGGAGCAGCGACAGCAGCAAACGGGTGAAGCAGAAGCTCTGGCACGTGTTTACTCATCCAGCCTAACCAATGGACTGTCCACTCTTAACCATGAGATTGGGGGCACCTACGCCAATGGCCACGTCATTGAGCTGCCCAAAGGTGGCCATGGTAATGGAGGTGGAGTCCCAGGTGGCTACTATGGGATGGATTCTACCCAGCCGTCTCCAGACCAGTCAGGCTTGGACATGTCGGGGATGAAGCACATTAAGCAGGAGCCAGTGTACGATCTGACGCCAGTGCCCAACCTCTTCAGCTACGGTGGCTACCAAGACAGTCAGCTGGGACCCAATAATGTCAGCATGGGAGAACTGGGTAAAGACGCCATAATATTTTGCGCAGTATCTGCTACCGTCAGAGCAGAATCGTTCGTCATTCTAAATCCGCACAGAATTATCCACATGGAGAGTGGACACGAAGTAGTCACCCACAAAGTAGTTACCCACAAAGTAGCCTTGGTATAGACCGTGAGTCAGAGAGCTAATCTGAGTGCAGAACAGGAGATCAGACAGGCTTACACAGTTAGCTGACAAGGTGTCATTTTCCTATATGAACAGCTCAGGCACATGCACATGTTAAGATTTAGTAAAAATTAAGCAAAAATCCTTGGGAATGTTGAAATCAGTTGGAAATTCGCAGCAACGATAATAATAAATCGTAAGTCCCTCCCTATACATTTTCAACACAGATAGTACAGTAATACTACTACAGTATTATATGCAGATGACTTAATCCCTACTCATACATATACCATAATCTACAATATCAAAATTATAAATGAAGGAAACAAATGCATACATATATGTTTGAAATATGAATATCACCGCTCTCTTCCAGATCGTATTGCTCAGAATATCATCAAGTCCCACTTGGAGACATGTCAGTACACAACAGAAGAGCTGCAGCAGCTGGCCTGGCAGACACACTCCTACGAAGAGGTCAAGATGTACCAGAGCAAGGTGAGACCTTATGTCACAACACCGCCCTCATGCAGAGAGTCCAACATTTACACGTTTTTATTGTTACAGTTACCTTATTTTCAGCTGCTGCTCTAACACTAAAGCTACAAGCCACTTCATGGCCCCTAAAAACATGTTCATCATGGACATTAAGCACATGTTGCATTGGTTCAGGCAGCTGGATTCACAATGATCACAAATAAAAAATGAATATAAGAAAAATGCACGGCAACATTTTGAGTACAGTGTATAACAACTGGGTGTTTGCTTCTAGCCCCGGGACGTGCTGTGGCAACAGTGTGCCATCCAGGTCACCCATGCAATCCAGTACGTGGTGGAGTTTGCCAAGCGTATCTCAGGGTTCATGGAACTGTGCCAGAATGACCAGATCCTCCTGCTCAAATCAGGTGAGACAACAGCATCGATCTTGTTGGGCCAGACCCGTCTCACTCGTTTGGAAAGACAACGATCACTCAAAGCAGACAAAAGTCTGGTGCTTTTCAGTGCTTTTTGTCTTTTAGTCAGCCAAACGCTATCACAAACAGTGTCTCTCCCTGGTTCCTCCAGGTTGTTTGGAGGTAGTCTTGGTGCGGATGTGCAGGGCGTTCAACCCTCTCAACAACACCGTGCTCTTTGAAGGGAAGTATGGAGGCATGCAGATGTTCAAAGCTCTAGGTAAGCTTTTACTATTTATGCTTTTCGTCTGGGTAAAAACTGTGGAAATGCACAATAAATTAAAATAAATAGGTCTTCTACGCATGGAGGCATTTTAGTTTCACATATATGACCAGAGTTAGCCTGATGAAAATCTCTCTCTCCTGTACGCTTCTTCTTCCCACCAAGGTTGTGATGACTTAGTGAGTGCAGTGTTTGACTTTGCCAAGAGTTTGTGTTCACTGCAGCTGACAGAAGAGGAGATTGCTCTATTCTCAGCAGCTGTACTAATTTCCACAGGTCAGTGAACTTTTCCCGGATGTTATTATATTATTATAACAGAAATGATCAGCATGGCATTAAGAGAACCATTGTTTTTATTCTACTCAGACCGACCGTGGCTGATGGAGCCTCGGAAAGTCCAGAAGCTCCAGGAGAAGATCTACTTTGCCCTGCAGCACATTATGCAGAAGAACCACATGGATGAAGACGCACTGGCCAAGGTAGGTCAAGCCCTTGTATAGTGACTGGACAGATATGATGTCTGTCCCCTGAGGCTGCCAAATCAACACCCAGCTTCTCCTCTGACCTAAAGGAAAAATGAAGCAATTTGAAAAACAAAAAGCTTGAATAGTGTTAAAATAACTGACCTCGACACCCCTTGACTTTTTGTCCTTTGTGTCTGGCAGCTGATTAGTCGAATTCCAACACTGTCGGCCCTGTGCACTCTCCACACGGAGGAGCTGCAGGCCTTCCAGCAGCTGCACCCGGAAACAGTCAACGTCCTCTTCCCTCCACTCTACAAAGAACTCTTCAACCCCGACCCCAACTCTGCCATGGCCATGCCCAAGTGACTGTCTGTGGTTCAGATGCAACACACGGTGCAAGCGCAGGACCGAGAAAGTAAGACTGCGGCCACATCTGACCAGACAGCAGAGTTGGCAATGTCATGGCAAATCCATATTCCTCAGCTCCGCTAACCTCATTTCAGGCTGGGTTTAGGAGCCGTCAGCCAGAAACGTACAGTTACCGCCAACAATACTAGGAATGTCCAGCACTTATCCCATCCCGTTCACCGATACAGTCTGAAGAATGTATATATAAATGAACCTGCCCCAAGCCACAACCTGAGTGGGGCCTCCTTCTGTCTCCTGAACTGAACTGACTGACCAGAAATGTACAGACTGAAAAACATCTTGGAACATTTTTAAGCTGTCGCTCTTTAAGAAAAAAAAAATTGGTAAGTTAATTTGTTTTAACTTTAAAAAAAAAACTTTTGTTTGTTTGATTTATTTTCACATGAAGACATTGTGAAGTTGAAGAAGCTGGATGGGGGAGGGAAATGTGGATCAATAGATGCTATTTGTAGATACTCTTCTAGTGCAGCGCGGATTCCAGTATTACTGTTAATTTAGACCTAATTTAAATATACAGCCGCCCACTGTGGCTGACTTTACCTTGTCTATGTGTTTTTATTTTATTTGATAGTTTCTTGTACAAAAATTGTAAAGTTGAGACTTGTAAAAGAATATTGGTTAAAAACTGGTAGCCGATTTGGGTTTGTTGATATACAGAAGCCTTGTCTGGATTTTGTTCATATTAGAGAAGGTACAGCATCCTTCTGACAGGAAATATAGAAATGTAAAGAGAGCATATGAAGGATTTTAAAAGAAAATAATGGGTACTACTTTTTCCAGGTGAAGATATATACGTAAATATTCTATATTGCAAGAAAAAAAATCGGGCAGATTTGCCGTCCTATCAATCTTTTTGTTTCCTCGCTGCAATAAATATGTCCAATAAAAGCTGGACTGCTTTTGAACAATCAACCAGGAACAAGCAATCAGGAAGTAGGACCTCACAACAAACCCCACCTGTTCCCCATGTCCCCTCTCCCTGCCCCTTATTTCTTACATTTTAGGTCCCTGACATGACATTTCAGTAGAGAGAAGAGGATAGAAATAAAACCAACTAAAAAGATCAAATCAAAACTTGAATTTAACTCACAACTTTATAATCTTCAAAGTGTGTATGAGCGCTGTTGCCCTCATCCCTCTAATTACTATTTGCACAATCCAGTCCATGGATGTCAATCACTCTGGGCTGTAAATATGAAGGACCCTTTTCTTTGAAGGAGCAATAACTTTCACACTGCCTTTCTGATCTTACTCCCGACCTTTCCTCCTTTCAGCTGTCAAAAACAGGGTAGCAGATTGAAGTAGAATGCACTATATTTGACTCTTCTACATTTATTGTATCAAAATACCATCTCCATGGATGGCACTTGCAGTGTTGTCAGTGTGACACAATAGGATCTGGGGTTAGGACCCAAGACCAAGCATCGAAAGCTCTTTACCAGCTGCAATATTACATCAATCATTCATCTAGGAAAGCTGTGATAGACAATCGCAATTTTTTTTAAACAAGCACTAACAGACATTTTTGTTTTTTCGATACAAAAGTTATATTGTTGCATTTGACCAAAGTGCGTAATAACACTTGTCAGTGAAATAATTGGATGGTGCCGATGTGATATTCTGGTAGATTGCATCGCTCTCTCTTGTGAGGGGACAACCGGAACTTGTTCATCCGTTTGTGCAGTTCTGCATTCAGCCACTAGATGCTCTGGATGCATTTTATTTGTAAGGTCAATAACAATGCAACTAAGAGGATTCTTTTTAAAATGAGCTCTTTTCCAGAAATGACCCACAATACACTATTAACACAAAATGACGAGTATTTTTTTTAATACTCGTCATTTGGTGTCTTACTCGTGTCTCGTGTCTTTCTAAGTAATAGAGCATTTAGTTTCCAACTCTTTCAACTTTAATTACAGCAGTGATTACATTAATGGACTCTAATCTAGTGTTCCTCATGCACTTGAGAAGTGTAGATCTGTGTTAGGTTGCACAGTGGCCAAAGCTTTCAATCTCCAGAGGCATGGACACAGCCACACCATTCATCAACAGCACTTCTGATCTGCTCACATTCATCTCTTCAGTGCCACGTCACTGATCCATACACAGGTTCCTTCCTTAAACCCCACCCTGACCCAACCTCAGATCAGAGGCCAGTGACTGATGAAGACAATCACTTGCTCATTAAGGCTTGATGCACTACACAGCATCTCTCAGGGAGCAGCTCTTTTTCTGACTTTGCATTAAAAGAGGGTTTAATATTTTTGCTGATTTAAAAAGAAAATATACATGAATAACTTTTGAGTATATAATTGGCATACTTTATGCTGCCAACGTATGCCTGCAATGGAATCTGCCCAGACAAGGCTTTGATAAGTGTGTGTCTGTGTGTATGTGTGAACAGAGCAATGAATTCACTGTCCAAACATTGTTTGAGTCCAGAATATACGACAAGCATCATTACGTAGCACAAGAAAAACAAAAAAAAACGTACAATATATTCACTGTATCTCAGTGAGCTCTCATCAACACTGTACACTTATGTTTACTGCTTATTTTGCTGCTTTCGGGACAGTGAGTGAAGTCCACAAGTAAGCTGTGAATCAAGCGCCATCACAAAAAACCCGCGGGACAGTGAATTCCAACTCTGAATATGAAGTTTTTGTGTGTGATGTTTTTGTTTTCCCTTGTTAGACTGTGAATCAGAGGGGTGGGATGGGTTGTGAGAGGGGATGTGCTGGCTGGAACGAGTGGCAACGCGACACTGTAAGTAAGATACTGTAGCAATAAGAACTGGAGGCATTTACTACTGTCATGTTTGCATTGTAAGATTATTTTTTATTTTATTACTATTTACTATTATTATTGTTCTTATTATGACTACTATTCTTCTATTACTATTAGCCTATTGTTGTTCTGTTCTATTTGCATGAAGTTTCATTCTAATGAAACCTTTGGGGCTTATTTGTGTTTATCTTCTCATGATATTGTGGGGTTTTGGGGGAGGGCTTATTGGCAGGGTGGGCAATGGCTTTCAGGGCAAATTCAACAATTCAATCAGTTCAAAGCGTTTTTTCAAAAGCTGAAGGAATTTTTAAATAAAATGCTCTTATTTATGCACAACCAGTTTAAAAATGTGTTGTTGGATTTGAAATCATGACTTTCTCTCTCAACATTTGAATGTGTGAGTTAATTTAACCAGTCAGTGAGTGGCCCTTTTTTTAACTGGCCTTATTAAACTGGGTCAGAGACCCTTAACCTGCAGTGGGAGCCAACGATGTGGGGGGAGGGTTACGTATACTGAATGTTATGGAGTAGCCTGTTCAGTGTGAGGGGCTGAATGCATCATGCGCCTTTTCCACTCCATCGACACAGACTCACATCTCAGAGCGCACAGTCAAACTAGTTGTCACTTCATATGCGCCTCAGACAAATATGTGGTTTGAAATTCATTTCCTACACTTAGTCAAATACCCCCCACCTCAAACCTCCTACTCTCTCTCCCGAGAAAGCCTGTGTGCGTGCGTGTGTGTGCGTGTGTGTGCGTGCATGTTTGCTGTACCAATGCTTTGTAACCTTTCCTGATGCATTACACACGCGTGCAATTGGAGTAGTGTTGAAAATTGTTAATTTATTGTTTAGAATGTCTTTGCATTCAAGCAAGAGCAAATAAAGAAAATGTAGCAATCTGTAGCCAAACCCTAAAAGGTACTTTGGCTACAGATCCTCTTATACACAGGATTAACAAATAAAAAAAATACACAAAAAATACTTTTTCTTTTCTTTTCTTTTGTTTTCAAAGTGCCATAGCTAGTGAGGAGATGAGGGATTGGCAGATTGGGGCTTAGATGCTTTACTGTATGTGTTTACTTAAGAAACCAATCAAAAAAGGGGAACTCCATGGACAATGTGTAATTGATCACACTGATTACACTGTTTTTACGTTGTATGCTTTTTTTCATTTTGGTGAGAGGGGACTCTGCTTGACTGAACTCTGACGCTAATGAGCTCTGTGGTGGAGTTTTCATTTTCACATGAGAATGAAGTGTTTGTGTGTTCATGCGTCCCACAAACACCACACATATGATGGATCTGACTTAACTGTTGAAAGTTCAGAGCTATGCAGGGCCCTTTGTGAGTCCTCCTTTGAGATGTATATACAATGTGAAGGTCTGAAGTGATTTTTGTTAAATTCTATATTTTATCGCTTTTGTAGACATTTTGTTGTGGGAAGAAAAAAAATAAAAGAAATTTTATGGGTGCGTTTCTGTCTCGTTTTCTGTCTCATACTTTTGAAATCTGTAGATTGTAAAAATCATTTTGATTTGCGAGGGGTGGAGTGGCACAAAATATGACAACATAATTAGAACAACCGTCACTGTCTTAACAGCATAATAATTATAAAACAAACGACACAGAATTATGTCATTAGACTTTTTAACTGTCTCCAAACCAGATAAATGATACAGCAGGTTGATATATGTCCCAGTGTCCAATAACAAACTGCTAATGATGAGGAATCTCTCTTCTATCACCTTGTTGTTACCATAAATAAAACAACAAGTACGGAAACCATATGTTTGTATTTGTGTGTGTGTGTGTGTGTTTATCTACTTCCTGGGTCAAGGACTACACCAGGCTCTTTCACTGTCCTCTTCTTCTTTCCTTGTCGTTGGCTCTGCCTCACTGCCGTCCAGACGCCTCCTTAAATCTGAAGAACAGAAACATCAGTTAGCGACATGTCTCTTCAATAACACAGTCATTACCACAAGAAAGAGAATAGTGACAGGCCTGGGAGGAAGCCCATGCATTCAGCATGAATAATTTGGTTTGATTTGTTGGAGGAATCTTGGAGAGGACACAAGAAGAGGAAGAGGAAACACAACACACCTTTGAAATATCAAAACAACTGTGTCTGAATGTTTGTGTCTGTGTGTTTGTTTGCTGGGCTTGTTTGTTTTGGAGCGCAGTTTCTTTCCGAGCAGTTATCCTCTAGATGCCGGTATCATGTCTACCAAGAGACGTTAATTAATAGCTAATCAAAGCTAATGTCTCAGCAGCACATCGCCAGCACAAAGAAATGATTAATATGTAATCAAAGGCCGCGCAGCGCAACGCACAAAGCAGGGCCCACCCCCATGCCTCAAACACTGCCGTTGTTATAGAAATAAACGAACACTCGTGGTTTAATTAGCTGGCTGCTGGTATGCTCTGTCTTCATTTCAAGATGTTGGTGATTTATGTCGGAGCCAACACTGGCCTCCTGAGTGAAGACACGGAGGTGACGTGCAGATACAAGCATATGCACACACGTGAAAAGATATCGCACACAAATCTAGCACTCTCTAGGTGTAAGTGTCCACATGCACATGCTCTGTTCCTCTCACAGAGGTTGGTTTTGCACGTCTCACCTTCTAGGCCCAGTCTGCGACAGCACACGCTGCACAAGTGTTTCTGCAGGAAACCGTTGATGGCAGCTTTTCCGAGGTTATCAGGCCCAAAGAGCATCTCACCTCTGTTACCGCTGTGACAGGGTCAGAAGCAGAGTCAAGACTGGGAAAATGCTATATACAGTACGTCTTTCATCAATGCATAACTGAGATCATTATGAAATGACGACCAGATCTCATGAGCACTATCAGTGTATCACTGTACCTTTGGTTGTCTGCCATTATGACTGTTGGATCAGTCAGCTGCTCTCCTACTCCTGTCAAGACAAGGAAGAAATAAAAAAAAACTATCAGATGCACAGACCTGCTACTACATATTATATTATACATATTATAAGTGCACAAGGCGGTACCTTGAATATCAAGCACCAGCAGCTCTCGCCTCGAGTACTCATAGGTCCAGTGGGAGAACGCCAGCAGCATTTCCTCCAATGAACAGCAGGGGGTGATTTCTTCCCCTGTGTTATTGTTGTACTTCCTGAAGTCACCAGACATGTTTCTCTCAATAGTCAGCCACTGGCCATTTGAATGCCAGAGGACCAGCGAGACATCAAGAAATCTAATGGACAGAAAAGACAATTACTACATGCGACATACATACTACATACATACTCTCTGCACAGGGGTATGCAATACACATACCGTGGTGAGTGGTGCATGCCATCAGGTTTGATCTGGTTGAACACTTGCATCATCTTCTGAGCTGCTCTTTGCTGCTGAATCTCCTTCAACAATGTCAAACAAAAACGTATTTTTGCTAAATGGCATTGTCATAAGCTCACTGAGGTTCAATCAACAAAAATTCAATAATTCATTGCCTGTGTGTGATTTACAGAATTTTCACACACTTACCCTCAGACAAAGCTGCAGCGCCGTGCTACTGTGGAAATACCTCTGCCAGGCACGAACGACCTCAGGCCTGAAGGCTTTAACCACATATACCAGACCAGGTCTGAGCACCTCCTTTTCTGCCCAGGTGCATAAAACCCTGCGGCCCATCCGGAGTCCCCCATCCAGAGAGCCCTCCTCACTGAAGAGAGGCTGCAGCATGGCAGACAGGCCTTGTGAGGACCAGGAGGACACAGACCTGGACTCAGCTGATTCAGAATCAGAGGGCACTTCCTCCAGAGAGTAAATGCTCACCTCTTCACCTCCTGTGAGCAACGAGTACAAAAATAAACAAGAAAATAAACAAAAAAATGACAATTTACAAGTCAATGCAATATTAAACTAACAGCTTTAGTGCACACACACATGCACACACACACACACTAAAAATACAATACTGTACTTGGATGCTTGTGTCAGCATCAAGTGAGATAACTCTATTTAAGTAACAACTGACCCAAAAAAAAACACTGACCTAATATAGAAACAGGAGTGAAGGGGATGGTGTGAGCCAGTCTCATCAGGTTGTTTCTCTCCATGGCTGTAAACACACACACACAACACAGGCAAAACTAAATAGAAGAGTTCCCAGAAAACAGACTCATCGTTCCAGGTGTAACAATATATTGACTGCACATATACCTGAGTAGTGTGGGTACAGATTGTCAGTGGTCTGGAATGAGGAGCACTTGGCTGCAGTAAACAGAACAATTAGAATATAAAAAGGTTGATTTTGCAATAGCTGAGAAACTGACAATTTAAATACTGTACTACGCTGGAAATCTGTCATACCCATACACTCTGAAATACCTTCAGAAGCAATCCCACTCTGTATACTGCAACAGAATCATACAGACGACAGTTTAACATCATTATTACAATTTCTAGTGTTTTAGAATTCACTGCCAAACAAATAGAAAGGCAGACTTACGAAGACCTGCGGCTCATGGATCTGGCCCAGCTGTTCCACGCTGAATGAGTCGGGCTCCACACATCCTGCCAAGATAATCACACCACGCTCAAAGACATGTTACACTTTCAATAAAGCTTGTACTTCCCCAAGATTTCAAGTGATTCTATGAATACTGTAGTAGAATACTACACTGGTATATTGTCACGCTTTACTGCAGATTTACCTGGTTGGAGAACAGCTGCTTCGGTAACATATCCATTGGATCGAAGTCTGAAACAATATGGATATAAACAACGTTCAAATATATAAAACTGGGAAACCACCAGGATGTGTTATTCTACACCTTCTGTACAACTTCAGTACAGTGCGGGTCCTGAATCAGACTCTTATGTCCTTACTGAGCTGGCTGAGGCTAGTCGAAGCCGACCAACATGTAGCTTCTCCTCTTAGCCGCCGCCGCCGCCTCCTCCAGCAGGCGTCTGACAAATGGGAATGCATGGTTTCCTAATGGAGTTATGAAACATTATAAAAAATACTGCAGGGGTTCAGATTTATAATGCTCAAAGTCCTACTGAACCATATAACACAAATTGTGTCAACTTACAGAGTCAGGGCTCCTCTCTTGTATCTTCACCGTTTTCCGGTTGTGGGTTTTGCCTCTGCTGTCCGAGACGTTGGTCAAGTCAGAGGACTTGGACCACTCTGCAGAATCAGAGGACACGCATGTTCAGATGCACCATAGCACAAATGGGGAGAGTAAATTGTAAAGTAATTGTAAAGTAATTGTAAAGTAATCCATTTGCAGAGTAATCCATGTCTCTTTATACAATGTCAGTGCAAACAGTGGCAATCATGTGGGAGATTTTGGAGTTCCTCTATATTCTTTCATTTCTAACCATTAATTGTCTACTGCATTATAAACTACAATACCTCTGCTCCTGCTGCACTGCAGTGACGCGTCATCGAAGCTCCTCCCGCCCGCAATATTCTCTCTTTTCATTGGTTCATCAAGAAAAGAAAATGAACCCCTGGTTGGACTGAGAGGAGCACCAGAGAAGGCCATATTCTCTATACTGGAGGACAGTGACCTGCAGTAGCCATAGGGACTGTCCCTGGACAGACGGGTCCACCTGGCGGTTTTCACATGACTTCCCCCCTGGTTGAAAGTTCTGGACTGAGAACTTGGTTGACTATTGTCCTGAGAAAAGGCTGGATTAACCAAACCTTCAGAGATGTCCTGAGGGTCAGACAGACAGACAGCATTGTGGGATGCTGTGGATAATTTTATGCTAGATAGCTGTTCCTGTGCCCTTTTCCCCTCTTGCTCTTCCTCTTCTTCGTCATCCTCATCCTTCTCTTCCTCCTCTTCCATGGACAGCTCCTCTTGACTAGGGTACAAGTAAGTGTCACCGGTCCAGAGTTTATGCTGTGGCGACTCCAGGCCTCCGGGTATATATGGAGACCCACAGCGGGATGGTCCACAGGACGCACAAGGCGTCTGATCCCTGACACCACTGAGATGACCTCCGTGAAAGTGAGAGAAGGCAGCAGCTCTGGAAACTCTCGGCAAACTCTCATTGCAAAGGTCAACTGTAGCAGGCTGCGATTCCTATGGGAAACAAAATATTCGTTAACAAGATTTAGAAGTAATGTCTATAATTATAGCTTTTTAGCAGTCAGTACCTGTGCGTCGTCCTCTTTCTCCTCAGCGTGTTCTTGCCCTGCAGCCCTGCTCCCCCCGGCCTCGCCACTGCACTCCTGTGCTGCCACTCTACTGGCCGCTATAGTAAGACCCTTGAGCAAAGACGGTGGGGTACTTTTACATGACTTGGCCATCAGCCGAGACATATTAAGCACATCGTAGTCTGCTCCACTTCTGTGCAGGAGGGTCCAGCTGTGAGGAGGCACGTGCCAGGAAGCTGTGATGGATCGACACTGAGCCAAACGTGCCTCCTCTTGATGCAGGCTGTCAGAAGCAGAGATGAGGGTGAGGGTGTCCATGGCCAGGGCTGACAGATCCTGGAGTTGACCCAGCTGACAGTCCAACGCCGACAGGCTGTCTTGAATGCCGCCGACTTTCTCTGTGACCTCCCCCATCATCGTGCACATCTCCTCTGCTCTGGTTGAACAAAACATAAAGACAACGACCTTACTGTTCATTGTTTGTTCAGGTTTTTTTTCTCGTTTAGTAACAGGAGAAACAGCGCAAAACCATTTTTCCATAAAAACGACTATAAACATCTAAGTTCCAAAGTGAACCAAACATTAGTATGCAAACATTAGTAAGATAAGTAAGCATGGGTGTAATGAAATTTTGTGGCACAAAATTTCACGAAATAAAAAATAAATATCAAGCCAACCTCTCTGCTGTTGCTCTGATCCTGTTTATTTGACTGCCCTGAAGACTTTCAGTCTTTTCATGGAAGTATGCTTGCACACACTTCTCCTCAAACTCGTGAAGCTTCTTGCGATCCTTCTGGCCCAGGTAGAGTTCTGGTAAAGGTGTGTAAGACAGGAGAAGAGGCATCATGACGAGAAGTCAGAAAGAAATTGTATATACACACATGCACACACACACACGCACACACATCCACTGCAGTACTGACTGAGTCCAGAGCATCTTTCCTCCTGCTCAGCATCCCCACGAAGGCCTTTGTAGATGGCCGTCAGGCACAGTGTCATGTGACTGAAGAGGATAAGAGGTGGAGGAAGCCACGGTCTTTCCTGATAAGTCATAATGTAGCGATAGCGGTTGTACTTCCACAGTTTATTGGATGTTGAAGCCATGTCAAAGTAGATGTTGCTGTTGGGAAGACAAAATTCTTAATTAGATAAACACACTGTTTATTAGAGGGCACTGCAAGTAAAAGTTCTATTTTTATAAATAGGCTTACTTAAAAAATGCAATGAGAATGTTGACCATGATGATGTACTGGAAGAACATGTAAACAGCCTGGAGAAATGGGGTAAGGAATGAAAAAGGAGGACATGGCGAACCATCTTCACAAGCTGTGAACACAAAGAAAACCAAACAAAGAAATTATTTAAGGATTTGTCAGCTCAAGCTCAAATTATTATAATATTGACGGATTTTTCCTAATGTGTCATTCCAATATAAAAAAACACTGCCTGACTGACTTTTACTCTGGCTCCATGGCTTCCATGGTTTGCTTTAAGTTTTACATCCCCTTACAACCACATGACACTATGCACGTTGACTAAAAACATGAATTTGCCAACATGAACACGGTGCTACTATTTACTAAATCAAAGTTGATTATAAGTGTGCATTGTTTTTTTACGAAAGAAACTGACGATCTATCTCTCCTGCGTAGACCTCTCCATAGATCATCCAGTAGGGCTGGAAGACTGCATCTCGAGCAAGGCTCCATGATGGCTCCTCATCTGGTGACAGGATGGCCTTCCTGGACACCCCGAAACTCAGCAGGACTATTGCCATCATTACCACGATGAAAAACATGTTTCTGGTCTGGGCAGACAAGGAGCAAGCAGAGTGGGGCGGTTAAAGTTTGATACAGCCATTTTTTACCTCTACCACAGCTGGTGTACAGTCTCTACTCACCATCTTAGTGATCATGGTGAGGTAAGGACCAGCATGCTGATTGACAGCCAGCAGATCTGTCACCCTGATGAACCAGAAGATTATGTCCAGACAGTACGCAATGCGTCCTGCCGTCTGGTAAGCACCCGAGTACCAGCGCATTGTCAGTCCAAACAGGAAGAGCAGGATGGCAATGAAATCGGACAAGTTCCAGTATTCTGAGAACCAAATCTTCAGCTTGTGACTCAGCTTCCTTGGCTCAGACATTAGTACCTTATTAAGAGATATAGATTTTTTGTTACATAACATTAAGTAGCAGTGCTGTGTGTGCGGGACTGTCAAAATGACACTAATATAGTGATGTTTCTTGTAGAACTTGTAATAATGCAATCACCAATGCACATAAGTAGAGGAGTAAAGAAAAACACATGTCTGTCTTGTGACTCTCACCTCTCTAATTTTCTCAACCGCAGTTGATACGATGTAAGCTATGACTAACCATTCCTGTACACTGGGCTGATCCCCCATTTTAACCAGGACTACGAAAGAGAATAACATCAGAAAGGCCAAATAGAACACCTGGAATAGAGCCAAATAAATTAAAAAAACAGACAAAAAATATACACACTAAATAACAAACAACCTGCTATGACAAGAAGGTATAATGTATCAGTTCATTCATTCATTCATTCATTCATTTGGTTCAAGAGAAATATTATACAGGGGGTCCTCGGGTTACGACGGTCTCGAGGTACGACGGTTTCGTGGTTACAACACATCTCCCATGAATTTAAAAATCCTTGTTTCGACTTAAGCGGTTTGCGTCGTAAATACAAACTTCGCACGGGAACTAGTTGGTGAGCGCGGCAGAAGAAAATGTCGTCACGTGGCGCTACATTGTACGCCATTTTGGGTTGTTGTAAAAATTATGTTACCATTGGTGTGTGACGTACGTGCTTATTTACATATGTATGTTCGGACTTACACCGAAATTCGGGTTACTTCATGTGTTCTGTTTGCTAATGTGTTAGCATAGGTGTGTGACGTAGGTGCTTATTTACGTATGTATGTTCCGACTTACACCGAAATTCGGTTACGAGACATCCGTAGGAACGGATCTCCGTCATAACTCGAGGACCCCCTGTATATGTATAGACAAGTATAGGAACATATATTCCACCTACTGTGTGAAACCAGAACTTTACAACAGGAGCTGTGTAGAATTCATAGATTCTTGTGATCCAGGAAATGCAGTGTATGGTCATAGAGGACACAGTTTCTGACAAAGAACCAAGACATTTGTCACGGCAAGACAGGCCTCGCTCTACGTCCTGACTGTCCTGTCGGAGCAGAGGAAAGACAAGAGAGACGTCATAAGAATTCTATTCACATACTGGCTCCAGTTTGAAAACTGTGTGCGACAGGTGTGTTACAGGCATTTTACAGTGTGAACGGTTCCATCGGAGGGCGGCACAGTCTTCACAGAGTCAAGTCCAAAAAGCATCGCTTCATGGGATTGTGGTACATGGCACATTTCTGCTTTGCTTTTAAACTCCAGTAGCAAGATAGCTGGAGGCAGAAGAAGACTTAAAATGATCTGAAAGAAGGAGTTGACAAGAGCTCGTATAACTCTTCAACATCAGGAATCATGAGCAACTTTTGGTTAATACAGATGTAATCAAACAACCTAACATAATAAGAGGAGGATGCTGGAGATGTCAATACCACTCAGAAACATATGTTCAAATATTAGACATTAGACACTAAATGTGGTTCACTTAACAACTCGGTAATGTTTACTTTCAAAAAGGAGTTTTTCCTCATGTTGAGCGGCCCAGTCCAGAGATCTGTGAGGAGGGTCTGGGTGCAGGAGTGTGAGACAAATGGTCTGTGGCAGGAGGAGACAGCCATCTGCAGACAGGTGAAGTGGCTCCATGCCTCCATCTCTGAAGTCAACAGCTTCATGGCCATCTGCTCGTTCTGACGAAATGCACTGTCTAACAGATCCACCGCCAGCTGACCAAACTCACTGAGACACAGAGGCACATGCAGGTTTGCAAACCTGTTACTCCTACACACATTATAAACTGATCCAATAGACTGATACACTACACAAGATTAAACCAGTCCATACCTGTAGGGTCTTAAATAATGAAATTGAAATAATTGTGCCTGTATTGACTACCGATAGCAAATACAAAATATAAACTCACAGAGAGTATGACTTAAATCGCTCTGCGCTGTTGTCATCAGTGTTACTCTGGCGGGCCTCGAAGGCCATGGAGCGGTACAGCTTGCAGGCCACGGTGGCACGGGCCAGCGCTTCCTCACCGTGTTGCCATAGAAACAGCGCCATCTGCTGCCGCTGTTGCAGCACAGCCCATACAAACAGGTCGTTGAAGTTAAAAGGAACCAGCAGAGGAGCATCACCAAGGCCCGGAGTTAAGGTGATGTCCTGACTGTTGCCAGGTGACGCATCTTTCTCCTAGATGAAAACGTCAAAGGTATGAGAAAAGGTATAAACAAGGACATGGAAATGAACAGAAAAGATAGAAGAAAAGACAGAAAAGATAAAAGAAGACAGCAGAGGCATATAAGATAGAGTACAAATAGAAGAATCTGAGAATAAAGACAGGAACAACAATACATAGGTTGCTATGTGTTTCTTTCAGGTTATCTTAAAGATGCCAATTCTAAATGAGCCAGACTTTGTCAACAGAGAACAGAATGGCTCTGTCTTAAAAACACACAAAGCACAAATGTAAATAGATTTAGTACTGAAGCATAGGTTTGAATGATTTAAAACACACACACACTCACACAAACACACACACAGGTACAGTCCCAAATCTAAAGTACTACAAACCTTGCATTTGTATGGCTGAGCAGTTCTGAAGAACTGGAGGTCCTGGAGACTCCTGGACTTTGAAGAGTTTAGTATTAATCCCCGTCTGTGTTTAGACAAGGTGGCAGAACTGCTCTGTCTTCTATCCTGTGAACAATCATGAGGTGAGGACATAACCGTCAGGAAAATTACAGTAAATAATTACTGCAATAATAAACACAAGACAATAACCAAGTCAAACTGTTCCTGGGCATTCATCAAAACACAGTGGACAAAAAAAAAGGTAGAACAGTTCAGACTGCTATTGCTTACTTTGCCCAGCAGGCGGCTGTAGGCGGCTCTGAAGTGTTTCCGTGTGTAAGTACTGCGATAAGCTCCTCCTATGAGATACTCAATCACCAGGCCCATGTCAATGAGAGAGAGGCGATACCCTAAAGGGAGAGATGTCTGCTCACACACACACACACACACACACACACACACACACACACACACACACACACACATTAGTGCACACCAACACAGTATCCTGCGTAAACGTCAGTAAGGTGAAAGTTAACACAGTGGCCTGAAGCATAACTTAATATTAAATGATGCAGCCAAGCTTGTCCTCACCACACACCTGTTTTGCATCTTCAACGAGGTGCCGCAGGAAACGATCCGTCTGCCCCCGTGGCTATGGAGAAGCAGTAATAATATTATTCACACAAGTAAACAGAAAATACAAACTATGAAATCAAAAATAAGAATAGTTATCACATTTTTGCATATACACTAGCAGTTCTGGGATTCTCTGCGTGTTTCTTAGAGGGACTTATTATCCCGGAGTTATAAATAAATAAACAGACTTTAATACACAAAAGATGAAGGCAGTGAGGAGAGAGCCAAGTGTGGATGCAGTGATGACAAACAGTTCTGTGATCCAAAGAATACAAAAACAAAAGCTGGGGAAATACCCAGGATGCCATTGACCACAGAACACAGACAATATTGTTGCAAAACACTTACAGTGCATTATTGTGATTTTAATCAAAGCCACAGTTTTGTTCTTCAAAGGCCGTAAACAATAGAATTTCTTCTGTCGTTTTCCCTCGGCAAAGTGAGAGCCGAGGGAAAACAAAAGAAGAAAAAGCACATCAAGACAAACAAGAGTATTGCGGGATGAAGGTATTTTCCAAATGCAAACCTAAACTACCGGCTTTTCTCATTTTTTTTAAGGGTTGTATACTCTTCTTGATCAGTGTGGGAAGAAAATGTATCGACATGATAAACACAAAGAAACAATAATACTAACTGTGTTGTAGAGCTCGTCAAGGCGATCCACAGTGAGGAAGCGACTCATAGTCATGCCGTTGTCAATCAACAGTTTGACAAAGCTGACACGGTCCATCACCAGAGCATCCAGCATGGCTTGTTCCAAAGAACCCACCTACATACAACACATGCAATGATTACACTCATGATCACTATATATAATACGACCACATATTGCAGTTATGATTCACTTAAGTCAGTCTCGCCTGCCAATGCTGTCCATACACCAGGATGTCTTTCTGCGCAATGTCAGCCCTGTCCCAGGCAAGAGCCATACTCAGCTGCTCTGCAGGAGACGTCTTGGTGCCTGCTCATCATACAAAACAACAAAACTCACGTCTGTGCATTTAAAAAGGAATAACACAACTTTCTCCGAGCTGACATTCTGATTTGTCATAACAGGGTGGTTGCTGGCTGATGTTCAGTTCAAGCACACAAGCAGAAGTGCAAGCCTGGCAGTGGTCAGTGAGCAGCAGTTGTTAAAGACATCATTTACACCTGCATTTTTCCTGCTACAACTTGTCAAAATGTCTATCGCCATGTCCCACAGGACAAAACGAAGCACCTTTAAAAGCAGCTGTCAGAATGGCTGCGTCAGGTGCCATCTGGTCCTCTGATTCTGAGTCAAAGATGGTGATCTGTTGGTCAGAGACATACAATACAATTAGACTGTGTGTGTGTCAAATCACAACATCCCCACACAGTGTTTTACTTACACACTGCCTATGATCCATACACTGCAGAAAGAGATCATAGAGGCGAGAGGCTTCTGCTCTGTCAACCCTAAACACATCTCCAATCCTGACCAGGAAGTCCTCTTTGATGTCTGCAACCAACTGTCTGAAAAGTGCAGTGAAGCTGTATTATTTGTGTTGTTACATTAGTTATAAAGTGTATGCTTGTATTACACAATTATAAATGAATCCATTAGGCTACATGTACTGCTGCAAATACACTGAGGTAAGCACGTGTACCTGTCAACAGCAGTCTGCTTGTGTAAGAAGGCGAACAGGTCAGCAGCCCTGCCCGAGCCCTCGAACACAAACACCGGCACAGGGGGTACACTGCTTACATAGTCGAACACTGTGGACACAAGAGCAGGACCTCCCTCCACCACCACACACACCATAGGCACTCCTTGGTTCAGTCCTATAAAAGAACGCAGGAGTGGGTGAGTGGGTTTCTTCCATTATTGAACAAACATGCACACACGAACGCACTCACGAGGGTGTATCTTCTGCAGTTGGATGTGTTTCTCCAGCTTCCTCCTGAGTCCTTGGTGGCAGCCATGTTTTCCTAGCGTTCCATCGTCCACCAACAAGAAGTGGGAGTGGAACCCATTGAGACAGGCCCTCTTGCTCAGAGGGTTCCCCAGTGGCTGGTAGGGCCTGAACACCTGAGCAATATCGTGTCAAAGTCACATAAAGAGCCAATCAGGACTGTTTGTACCACTCTGCCAACAGTCAAGATTCAGGAAGCCTTCACTTCTGTTCCTGTGATAAAATAATAAATGATGCCCAGATTATGTTTTCTAACCATCCTTTGGAAATTGATGAAATTCCCCAAATCGGAGCTACTGTCTCTATGAGAATAGGACAGAGAGATAAAGTGGCGACCCACGGATGGCGTGTAGGCAACAATTTATTAGGATGTGTTAGAAATGTTTTCTATGTCCAATTGGTGTGATCTCCTGCAGGCGTAAACAAAACTGAATTACTTACATCTCGGCCTATCAGGTCAGTGTTGTTGTCAATAACCCCCCACGGTGTGATGCCGACTGTGTTTCTCTTCCTCAGGTCATGACCCCCGAATGTTTTCACTGCCTCACCTACATACTTGGACACACCTAGAGAATATGTATAGAGCAGTGAATACACGGTAAACATACTGTCCTGCAGTGTCATAAAGCATTCTGCTGTCGTCTGACGTTCATCAAACATTCCATTTGACTGTATGGCAAACAAAAACGTTTTTTGTACAAATGCAGACAAACGGATGGAGCGCATTGCTACGACCAACAGATTACACAAAGAGACACTGATTATACAAGTCTAATCCTGCTATGAAACTTCCATGCAGACGGTGTGAGTGAAAATCAGACACTGGCTCAGTGATGTTTGGGCGGAATAAGATACAACAACACACACACAAGCAACCATTTGCAACACCTACCTGTATTAATGCCATCAGTGAGTATCCACGCCCCTGTGCTGCGGGCAGCAGTGATCAGCCCTTTGCTGAAGGCCTGCTTGACTTTAGGGGGCAGGGTGAAGTTCTCTGAGCCTCCCTGGACAGTCAGCAGCAGCTTGGGTCTCTCCATCTGCCACTCCCTCAGCATCAGCTGGAGCAGGACCTCCGCCTTTGAGTCCACAGCCACACGTATATACTGGGGAAGAAACACACTGCACAGTTTGGGACTGGCAGCCTACTTATATTTGCACTACTCTTAAGAGTAGCAGATCTTTGTTTTCATACAACTTGCCATTGATATGATAACAAATCATAATAACAAACCAAAGCTTCGTTAGACAACCCTCACATTTTCAGACCTCTGTCCTGGTCACTCTAGAATGAGCATATACTGTACATTACCGTTTAGCCTAGTGAACAAACCTTGGCCCGACAAACACGTGTGGCAGTATCTTGAAAGTCTACAGTCCCGTATGCATTTGTGGGACAGGCTTTGGTATGAAGCTCTATGGACCAGTCCTCTTCCATTTCCTGTCCCGGACCAGGACAAAGGGATATGGGAGGAACCGACTCTTGCCAAGAGTGCTCCCCTATCAGACGGCCACAACAACATCTGAGTAATGAAAAGATAACTAAGCAGGTACAAGAGAAACATACAAACAGTAGGGTCATACACTTTCATTTCATTTTCCAAAATGTGACCACTTTGAGCTAAAACACAATATAGTTTACTTTGTAAAGCATCCCATAGAAATCTTGTTTATGTAAGCCAGGAACAATTCCTACCCTCTTCCTGTTTCCCTCCCTTCCGTCTCCTACACTGTTAATACAATTTAAGTATTGTTTAATGTTGGTGTAACGATTAGACATGAATGTGTAATTCATACCTGATCAAGTTTTGGCATACTTGACATGTTGGAACACATCTGTAAGAAAAAAAAGAAAATGGTACATTACACATGATCCAGGAATCTGCATGGTCCCTTTTCCTGGAAACGAAGGGATGAATGCCAAATAGCTCTGCTCTCAGAAAAATGTTAGTCGCGGCTGCTCTTAAAATTACAGCACATACTAAGTAATAACACTGCTGATGATTTCCCTTTACGTGATCATAAAAAGTTAAACTTTAAACAACCTTTTGGAAGGTTTACCTGTGGAGGTCCCGAGAGGAAGGGATAAACTTAACACAGTCTCTCTTACAGAAGGTTTCCTCGATCCAAGACTTTCGTGACTGAAATGACAACAGACAATGTTCACATGAAGTACATGTGGAGCCCGGAGCAATCAAGTAGTATATTCTCAAATTAATGGTAAAAACTCATCCTCCAAAAAGAAGACGTACCATTCCTGAAAAAAACTAAACTGTGTCCTTCTGAGAGCAGCTCACTCCAGTGCCGGCACAAGCCTATGTAAATATTGAACCCACAGGAAACTTCCCTTGCTTAGCACCCCCCTCCCCAGTCATTAAATCCTGAATTGCATTCTTCAGAGCACTAGCGGGATCTGCATCATGACAAGTCAACAACTCACTCAGCTTCACAGAATTGTTTTCTTCATGCTTTTTGCATCAAGGTATGATGCAAAAAGGTACAGGATATGTCCTGCTCCTTTGTGCCATTTCCCATCCAGATTTAACAATAACCTGACCGAGAAGGGCATTGTTGATAGGAAACATACACACATCCTCTTCCTGAGTTTAGCACACATGGCTAAGGAGCTGATACTCACCCTCCCGAGTCAGACTATGTGCACACAAAATACGATGCTGACTGTAATGTAGCAATGTCACTAGTTTATCAATGCTGTGATATGACTGATAATTAAAACATAAATCTCAGGTTCAGCACTACTGACAATGCCACATGCACTATGTCAAAGGTTTACACCTACAGGTATCTGCAGATTTATGGCACTGTAGGAAAAAGGGATGTTCATAATTTAACATTCAGTTCTGCCAGGCAAGTGCTCACCAGGTAATGCAAAGTAATGAGTCTGAATAATGGTAATTAACATAATACTTGAATATACCACAGTCGTAACTAACAATATTATATTAATTAAAGCCTAAACTGCTGAAAAATGTGGCTAAATTGCAAGTGTCAGATAATAAATGGTTTATTTAAAGTATACAGAATAAACGGTATGTGAGAGAAAGAATGCTGACACTGCAATCAAGACAGTTGAAAAACATTAACTATTAGCTCACAAGTAGCTAATAAGTAAACAAATAGCTTCAAGCCGGCAAACTGTCATCATCATCTTAACTTTAAAGTCACACACGCTGGAAATAAACTGCATAATACAGTACATGTAGATATAAGTGAAAACTAACCTACCATTGTTGCATACTTGGGTTAAATCATGAAGCTTACAGCGATCTCGGGTCAGATCCAACCATCTCCTCATCAGTCCTCTGACAAGGCCTGGCCTTTTATCAGCCACTGGTCCAAAGGGCAGGGAGAGTCTTTCCAAGAAGCCTTGAGGAGTTTGTGACCTCCTCTTTCAAACACATTCAAGACTGTTTGATATATGAAGGGTATATATTCATCTGTTCCACCTTCACTTCAACACCCTCTCAGGCCCCCACACATACACAGTCATATCTTCAAGTGACAAAATGGCATTTAACACAGAAGGGCTTTACTTGACTCTGAGACCACATTAAATGTGCTAGCGCTGAATTACAAACATGATTGTTAATAATAACAAATACTGACTACAGCGGGCTGCTGTGTTATCTTTCAAAAGTTTACCCATGTATCTGTGGTTTTTTATTTGCATCTACAGGACTGTACAACATGCATGTTTTTATTACCATATTAACTTTGTAACATCTTGTAAAATGATTTAGATAGAGAAATAGCACTGCCCCAATTTATACACAAATAAAAAAACCCACCGAAGTATCTGAAATTGTATTTATTGTTAATATGCAGCTGGTTGTGACAATCAATAAGAACTAACTGCTAATACAGCATAGACTAAAGCCATAAATGAGTAGTCCAAGGTGAAAAATGAACTAAGCCACAGCCACATAATGTGGAACGAGTTACAATACAACCTTGAACAACATTACAGTATGTACATACACTGATCAGCCACAACATTAAGACTGATATCTGGGTTTAAAATTGCGGCAGAGCATGATTTTTCTATACTTGGACAAATAATGAAGTCACTGAAGTAAAGTGAAATACTGAATATATTCAAAATTACACCCCGGATGTTTCAGGATGAACTATTTCAAAACATACTATAGACACAAACTCATCTGCCACAACATTAAAATAAAACAGTTAACGGTCTTCAGGTTGTGACTGATCAGTGTTTGTTTTCTGCTGTAAGTGTGTCCAGTAAGAAAAAGTTGCAGTTTTTTAACAAAAAGCTACTATCACAGTTTCATACATATACGCACAGGCCAGTGACATCCACCAATATTGAAAGCAGTTTTAATGTTATGGCTACGTGTCTATACACATAACAGGGTAGATATACGTCCATCGTTGTTAGTGTACTGTCCCAGTGCAGCTGTTTTTGTTGCTGATCACCAGCACCAGACTCACTTCCTACACCGGGACTGTGTAAGTCTGACGGGGCGGATTCTGCAGTTTGCATCATCAATTTATCGCATCTCACCTGGATGCACTCCTGGCAACTTAATGTACTGACCTGCTTCAGTGCATCACATTTCATCAACGCGTTTGCAGGAGAGATGCTCCGATCATTTTCAGGCCTCCATGGCGTCAGATGAAGTGTCTTTGACCTTTGACCTCTCCCCTGCGTGGGAATGGCTGCTGACATCTTCCAGCAGTGAGAGGTCAAGTTCAGGTAAGGGGGCCCTCCAGTACTGGAAGGAGTTGTAAGCCCAGTCTTCAGTGTTGGTCTCTGTATCTGCAGCCTGACAGTGTAAAGAGTGTAAAGAGAGAAGGGCTGAGCTGCAGAGACATTTCAGACTCACTGTCCCGGGTTTGATCAACTTTATTCACAGTATAGCCACAGACAAGTAGCTGGGACTACGGCTACCTACACAATGGGTAAAAGAGGACACCTAGTGGAAACTGGGTGCCATTACACAAATATATTTCGCTAAAAAAATGAACATTTCCGATGTCCGTTACATTGACATTAACTTACATCCGCAGCAGCTTTAGGGAGAACAGTCTCGGGGCTCCTGCAGTCCTCCCGGCGTGTTTTTTTGTGGTTTGTATGCAGGTTGGAGCTGTAAGATTCCTGGAAACCTCCAGGTGTTTTTACCGTCAAAACATCTGCAGCGTGTTTCCTGGTGTCGCCCTGTGACGTCCTGCGATAAAGACCTGGGGCTTCTTCCTGTTTCTGCTCCGGGTCCTCGAAGTAGTACGGCCTCTTCCTGCAGCGGCTGCCCAGCAGCGCCAGCAGGGACGGCGGCGGGCTCAGGCTCACGCCCCCGGGCGGAGGAACGCTCTCCAGCCGCAGGTCCACGGTGCAGAGTGACCGGTAGCATCTCTTAGAGGGAGAGTCGTGCCGCGGGGCGTCCTCGGCGCGTCTCTTTGCCATTACTGCCAACTTCGTCACAACTAAAACTCGACACTGCAACACGGACGTTCCCTCTCATAGCTCCTGCACGCATGTGTCCAATCACAACACTTAACACTGAAATTATCGCGAGAGTCCAGTCAACCAATCAGAGGAGAGCACCGGCGATTAGGCCCGCCCAAACCACAGACACTTCCTGTGGCGGCGACATTCAGATGCTTCTCTCGGCTTTCTTCTTACATTATTATTTATTTTATTCCACAAACGATTTGATTTAGTTTACTATTTAGTTCACGTCTCGCTTCTGTCTACACACATTTTTCTAAGACTGTTTTTTGCCCGATTGAACATTTACTGACATTGAATATCAAATGTGATGGTGCAAGCATGCAATGTTTGAGTCTTTTTAAAAAGAATTTAATTGAAAAAAATCACTCAAACTTCAAGTTTACATTGAAAAGTATACAAAACAACAAACAAACAAGTGAGTCATATCAGTTCAGGGTAGTCCAGTACATCCAAGCGATGTTGTGTCCTGTCCCAAACTATACCGTTTGTTTTTTAGCAATTCACTTTTAAGATGCTCTCTAGAATATAAAATAAAAAAATGTAGACACTTAGATGCATCTAAGCTGATTATACCATCTTGTTAGTTCTCCACTTGTCTCCTATAAAAATATGATTGTCTTCTGCCAGGAGGCCAAGTTTGTTCAAATGGGAGTATGCTCCTACTTCAACATAAAGTCAAATGGCTAAGACATTAGCGAGTTAGAGATACATGGATAAATACATAATTGATCCCAAGGAAACAGTGTCATATTCACCTGGTTACCACTAAAAAAGCTCCACCAAAAAATGTTGTCACCTAGCAAACATTTATTAAATAGCATGGCAGCATGTCAGTTTCTTAATTGCACCTTTTGGAATAAGCAATTAAAACTGCATCAAGTATGATATAAAACAATTCATGAATTTTGTTTTATTTTTGGCTTTATTCCAAAGTTTGATTACAAAACACAAACATCAATCTCAACTTTAAAAGAGCCCATTCCTGAAAAGATAAAGCATAATGTATTCAAGATTTTCAGACATGATGATCAATGCGACAGAAGAGACATAATTATTGGCACCATATTCGCAAAATAAATATATTTAAAATGTTCACATTCCATTTTTCATCCTCTCTCTATCGCTCACACACACACGCACACACACACACACACACACACACACATGTAGGCAGGCAATGAAAGTCATTGATGCAGAATGCAGGCCGTATTCCGTATTGGTTAAGAGAAATACACTCATTGTAACTCTATGACTGACTTAAAGTATTAATCACTGTGTCCTGGTTAGACATTTGTCAGATTACAATGTCATGTTTCTCCATGAAATGCATCATAAAAAGTATATATAACAAAGAGTTTTTCCTTCAGTCTCCATTCGTAGTCCGTGGTTGTGCTCCTCTGTGATCTCTGCTTTTGTCCAACGATTTCTTGTCACGTCGGCCTCACAGTGCCGTCTCGGCGAGGTGACTTAGCAGCTGGTGGGGAATTCTGTTCGTCTTCTTGACAATTAAAATAACGATCTGCAGGTTTTCGTGCCACGAAGAAAACACAGTCGTAAACGTATCTCAACATTGAGCGGTCATTTTCTGTGTAGGTGGTCTGCACTGACTCTTTCTCCACCTGCCATGAGAAATGCAAACAGTGCTTCACTACTGTAACAAGACAGTTGAAGGGCAAAACAATTATATCATATGTAATTAAATTATAAATATTAATTAAAGTATCTGGTTTACCTCAAGTAGGAAGCCAAGATTAACCATTGCTGTCCTAATGTCTTCATAGCTAAGTTCAACTGAGAGCTCATTAGCAATGTTTTCAAAGTGATACAGCAGTGGACCTGCAGAGACATTTAGGGGTTAATCTCTGAGATATATTTAACATCACCCGAATTTATGACTGACAAAAGACAGTCATAAATTAGTAAAACAAACACCAATGTGTAATGATTTGAAACCCACTCACCCAGGTTGATCCAAACACCACCGGGCTTCAGAATTTTCCAGATGGTCTCCACATATTCAATTACATTATGAGCTGTGTCAATAAAAAAGCAGGTAGCCACGCAGTCCCAGGAATCTGACAGAAACATATAAAATATAAGGATGACCTGATGAGTGTTTTGCCCAACAGATGCCTTTCTCCTTCAAGGTTTCATACAGTGCGAAGCATTGCTAAAAATGGTAAAAGTTTAATACTGAAGTTATTTGTTTACCGTTGTCAGTGTACACCTCCACAAAATCGCCAGCTACCATGGAGAAGTCTGAAGTTTGTGGTAAGCTCTGAGGGTTTACATCAGGGAATCTGATTGGCCGTGTTTGGTCAGAGGATTTCTTGTTGTTACTGAACTGGTGGATCCAAGGGTACAGGGTCAGAGCATTTACCTTTTCACACCTGAATGGAGTAGCCCAAATTTATGAGGATAGGTGGATGGAAGTAGCATTCTGCAGAGTATTTAGTTGTATCACCATAAAATAGAATATGAATTATCAATTCAGATTTTTACTGGTATGACCAAGAAATACCTATAGAATTAAGACATTTCACCTAAGGCAAGCAAAGATATTCAACATGAATGTAAGAATACATTGGTGATGGTCCTTAGCCCTTAAGGAGGACTGATGCAAGTGCGTTGTCCGAGTTACCTGTTGAGAACAAAGTTTGAAGAGAAGAGCATGAAGAGGCTCCATTCGTTGCCTTGGCATATATAACCAAGCTGAGCTATCTCCCATGCTAGACGGCCAAGCCCAGCACCCGGAACCAGTACGCTCACCTTAGACACATCACTGATATAATAAAATGCACAAAATGCACATATCACATGGAAAACACAGAAGAAGTCACATCATCAGAATTATCAAAAAGTGCGATGAAATGATAGCATGTGGAAACGCTGTTTGTCTTACATAAACTACATAAACATATGTTTTAATTTCTGTTTCCTCTGTTCTGTGACTATGTGGGGAAAAAATCTCTGTTTCTGGCATGCGTGTGTCTGAGCGAGCGTGTGTGTTTCCTACTATTGGTTACTCGGGAAGAGTCTTTGGATCTCTTTAATGATGGGCTGGTAGCAGGAGTCCCTCTCCGCCTGGCCTGCCTCACTCCAGTCTCTGACAAACTGCTTAATGGTTGATTTAAGCTTGTCCATGTCAAATGTAGAGGAAGGGCGCACCTTCCTTGGATCTTCCTAAGGAAGGAATAAGGACAGGCACATCAACAATAATAATTTAAAAATTAAAAAAGATCAGAAGTCTTGCTGCATCATTAAGAATAATGTGAACAACCAAGTGTGACAGCACTCTATCCACATGTCAAAAAAACACTACAGAGCTGCTGTCACATCAGCTCAAGCCATGCATTTCATTCCTCTATTGTAAACTTGATAAATGAAATATTACACTGCAAGATGAATCTGTATCTATAAATATCTAAGTAACTACACAATATATAAGATGGTTTTGTTCAACCTTACCCTCTCCCCAAACCCAATGTTCTCAAACATGTCCAGGCTGTTGAGAACAATGGCCTGCAGCACCTCTTGGTTGTAGTCCGCACACTGGCTGACATGGGCTAAGTTTGACAAAACACCTGGCAGCAAATTCTGGTGGCTCTGAGGTAGGCTCTGAAACTGACGCTCAGCGCGCTTGACGTGGTCCTGGACATGGAACCTGATGGGGAACAAAACACAAGTGATAGCAGATGTTCCCAGGGGTTTCCATATCAGGTGGACAGAAACAGGGAACACAACAATAAACACAGGAAATGGTAGCTGTTAGGCCTGTTTTGAACTGTTTATTGAAACAGTCTGAGTATAAGCCTTTGGTCAAAATGTTTTTATATGATTTAATTTTTTTATTTTTTAAAATATTTTTACTCTTTAAGAAATATTTCTGCAGAATATTTTTATTCTTTCAGGTTTGTTTATATAAGTGAACGGTGTTTAAGGGAACGAAGATGGACCTTAGTGAAATGATTTCAGACACAGACTCGTATCGCATACACGAAACAGAAACCTGCTTAAATACATGGTGACTTGACTATGGGAAGCACCCGTATAAATATTACAGATTAACTACTGTAAACTGGATCCCTCGAAACCCAAGGAACTGTCCTTTGCTATTGTTGACAGCGGCAACGTTTGTTGACACACACTGCTATTGTCTGGCTCGTTCTTGATGTAAAAGTTAAAATTCTTATTGTACCTGTAAAACCTAAAAGCGTCAATTATTCTCCAGAAATGCTGTTTTTCCAGCCTGGCCTCCTCCTCTGGGCTGTATTTTATTCTTTCTTTATGATAATAAGATCCATCGTGCGCTCCCTTTCCTCCAGTTTCGGCCATGTCTAAAACAACCTGATGACCCTCCAATGAGAACGCGGCAAATGTCTTCTTCGTGAAATTTATTGTTTGCCACAGATTAAGCAACATTGCTGCCCCCTACTGCCGACATATGCAACCACACTCACGTCAAATTATCCTAATACTTAAATATGAGCACAAAATGTAAGATTATTTACAGTTAATGGATAAAGTTCCCTGTTATTTGAATGTTAAGTACCCCATTGCATCTCTAAATTAACAATCTACTCTAAAATAACAAAAATCCTATCAGGTTCTAAAAAAAACTCTCATTGTAATTTTTTTCCTTCAAAAATCAAAATAAAAACACACACTTCAATCCATCCATCCATTTTTCAAGGTCACGGGGGGAGCTGGAGCCAATCCCAGCTGACTTCAGGCAAGAGGCAGTGTGCACCGTGGACACGTCACCAGCCTGTGGTAGGGCCAACATATAGAATATATATAGACAGACAACCATTCACACTTTCATACCTGGACAATTTGTGGCCAGTCAACCTAACCCCCATACTGCATGTTTTTGGGCAGAGTACCCCAACAGAAACCACGCAGAAACGAGGAGAACATGCAAACTCCACACAGAAAGACCTTCTTGCTGTGAGTTACAAGCGCTAACCGCTGCGCCATTGTGTTGCCCAACACAGCACTTGTGAATGATAAAACCATTAGTTAGCAAAACCAAAGTCGTGAAGGAAGAGACAACAAAGCAAAGCTATTAAATGTGTTTGTGTTTAATAGGTTTTGCCACAACAGTGCTTCAACAAACAATAAAATGTTTCTTTCATCATTTGTTTGGATTGATGATCTTGCCCATGAAGAGAGTGTCGCCTGTGACGCGGTCAACAACGATGACCATGAATGGATGATTGAACTTTAATTCAAGGATGGGCTGGTAGGACAGCGGCGTAATGGTGATGCCGGTAGCAGCTGTAGCAGTGGCTCCAGCCTCATCCACATCCAGGGTAGCTTTGTGGACAACCTGGAGTGATATAGTGGGAGAATGAGGTGGAAGGTGAATGAAAATACAAGGACGGAAATGTGCATCCAATAACATATGTGCTCCACTCTTACATCTGAGACTGACAGTCTAGTAGCCCCGTCTGAAATGCCGGTTAGGTTTGCATGATTACTGAACATTTCTGACATTCCCATATCAATCAATATGTCCTTCAGATCGTAGGAAGTCTTGATGGAGAACTTTGGAATGAATATGTTGTACCGCCTGAAAAACGGAGAAAACAGACAATCTTACAGGGATATGACGAAATATCAATCTGACAGGCTGAACGTTAGTAGTTGCCTCACAGTCTAAGCAAGGATATTAGATTTCAAGTATTTAATGATTTACTGTAAAACTTTATGCTTTTTAATTTTTCCAAACCTCCTCCTCATCCACGTCAACCATTTGGTGACGTGACCTGGGCTGATGTTTTTCTCCAGTGTTGCCATATCATCCGGCAACATCAGCAGCATGGAGTAGGAGGTGTTGAAGGGAAGGTGAAGGACAGCTGTGTTTATTGCATTGTCATGGTAGATGTCAAACATCTTCTCCATATTCATCATCTGTACTGGAACCTGGGAAGTGACAATATAAACAAGAAGCCTCTGAGCCTTGGAGAATACACATGGCAAGATGTAATGATTGGAACTCAAGTCCAATTAGAAAAATGGTGCAACTTTTAAAAACCTCAGTGTTTTCATCCACAAAGAACTTATCCGCCATGGTCCGTTCAGGGTCAAATGGTTTCTGCCACTTTCCTGTAAAAGACATAGAAACCACAGGTTTATGGCTGATACATGAGACTTAAAGGTGGAACTTCTGCCTGAGACAGAGAAACACAAACCCTATTTCATGTGACCTTTTACCTTTGAAGTAGATGTAACTGATGAGATACATGACTGTGTCTTCATTGAGGCTGTCGACCAGCTTGTCAATCTTCCCTTTGGTCTGCTTTGCCACATAATTATTGATGGTATTGGCGCTCTCTGTGGATTTGGAGAAGTCAACGGTGAAACCTTCTGCAGAGTAGTACTGCTTCAAGGCCTGCAGGAAATCTGGATTCGGCTTGAAGTTGTCATCTACAAACACAGCTGTCCCTTCATTGGTGTCTTCGGCAGATGCATTGTTTGCCCTTTCGATGACCATACGGAAAGCCTTGTTCACGTTTTCCTTTGTCAGAAGGGAGCTGTTGAAACCCAGACCTCTGAAAATCTGCTCGTGGGTCTCCCCCCGCGCTCCCACAGACAAGGCAGCCAATGCGACGGACAGACATCTTGGTGAAAAGAAGACGTTCTTGTCTTGCGACTCAGCATGAGCTGCTATCTTCCTGTAAAGGCTGTAGGTAAACTCTTTGTTTGCTGAAGTCACCAATGAGAGACTGTTGGCGTCACTGTCGAGTGCAGTGTCTTGGTCAGGACGTCCAGGGAGGCTTCTTCCCAAGCACACCAGTGCTGAGAGGATCCAGATACCCAAGGCTGCACGCATCATGGCAAACTGTGAGAATAGTTTCAAAGGGAAGCTCTGTTGATTTGGGTTACATAATGTTTGATAGGACTTGAACTCATACAGTAAATAAGCTGTGGGCACCAGAAGGTTATTTTCTGAGAAAGACCAGAGGTTATTGGCTCCTAGAAAAGTGCACTATTTTCTTCATATCTGGAAACGGGTAGGTTATTTTATGAACAGATTTATGTATATAGTTTCCTTGCTCTTCAGACTGGTTTAAACCCTGCTAAAATAGAGAGGATGACTTAATTCTGTGCACCAACTGGCATTTAACAGATGACACCAAAATCTGATGGCAGTATTTTTTTTTCAGTGTCATTCAAACCTTTTTAAATATACAGTATTGTAATTATGGTTATAGATGAGAAGGACACATACATATTGAAAATTTTTTGGTCAATTTTTCCCTGATATTACAGTACACAAAGGCCTTTACATTGTGTAACTGTCATGAGCAGGTAAATAAAGCAAGTAAATAAACAAATAAAGTCAAGAATTTTTATTGACTGTTCCCAACTTTGATTTCTACTCCTGCTTTTGCTCCAGATTTATAACTGTAACATTCACGACAGAGCAAATTAACATGTTAAATATGAGATGGTAAGTAAAAAAAATAACGTGTTGCAAAAATAACGAATGTGAGCTCTTTAAATCTAAACCTCTTACCTTTTGGCTTCAGTTCACAATGTGTCTACTCGCCCAGACAGTAAAGCGCAGGCTGGACGAGGGACATGTCCAATTTATAAGACTGATTGAAATAGCTGAACTTTGGCTTTGTTTAATCTGTCCGTATTTGCTTGGCCTCTGTCATCTGTGTAATGATTACTGTGTAATGATTACTGGCATCAAGACTGCGAGTCCATTGACCAGTCCAGTATCAGTCTGTACCGTACAGTATATCCCCACTGATTTTTGTTTAAAAAATAAAGTTGAATGCCAGACATTTTCAAAAGCCTGATTGGGTTCACATTCTTAATGTAAAACTTTATTCCACATATTATGTGAAAACTGACAGAATAAAAATATCAGTATTATAACCTAAAGTTCACAGAAGACAGCAGATGACCATGGAATGGATCAGATTCTGTAGTTTAGGGTCATGATAAAACCACAAGTTAGCAAAACCAAAGTCATGAAAGAAGAGACCATAAACCAAAGCTTTTAAATGTGTTTCTTTTTAATAGGTTTTGCCACAACTGTGCTTCAACAAACAATAAAATGTTTCTCTCTTCATTTGTTTGGGTTGATGATCTTGCCCATGAAGAGAGTGTCGCCTGTGACGCGATCGGCAATGATGGCCATGAATGGACGATTGAACTTTAATTCAGGGACGCCAAAGAATGCCGAATACGGAACACCAATGCCGGTAGCAGCTGTAGCAGTGGCTCCAGCCTCATCCACATCCAGGGTAGCTTTGTGGACAACCTGGGGTGATATAGTGGGAGAATGAGGTGGAAGGTGAATGAAAATACAAGGACAGAAATGCGCATGCAATAACATATGTGCTCCACTCTTACATGTGAGACTGACAGTCTAGTAGCCCCATCTGAAATGCCATTCAGGTTTGCCTGATTACTGAACATTTCTGACATTCCCATATCAATCAATATGTCCTTCAGATTGTAGGAAGTCTTGATGGAGAACTTTGGAACAAATATCTTGTACCGCCTGAAAAACGGAGGAAACAGATAAGCATATAGGGATATGACGAAATATCAGTCTGACAGGCTGAACGTTAGTAGTTGCCTCACAGTCTAAGCAAGGATATTAGATTTCAAGTGTTTAATGATTTATTGTAAAACTTTATGCTTTTTAATTTTTCCAAACCTCATCTTCATCCACTTCAACCATTTGGTGACGTGACCTGGGCTGATGTTTTTCTCCAGTGTTGTCATATCATCCGGCAACATCAGCAGCATGGAGTAGGAGGTGTTGAAGGGAAGGTGAAGGACAGATGTGTTTATCGCATTGTCATGGTAGATGTTAAAGCTCTTCTCCATATTCATCATCTGTACTGGAACCTGGGAAGTGACAATATAAACAAGAAGCCTCTGAGCCTTGGAGAATACACATGGCAAGATGTAATGATTGGAACTCAAGTCCAATTAGAAAAATGGTGCAACTTTGAAAACCTCAGTGTTTTCATCCACAAAGAATTTATCCGCCCTGGTCCGTTCAGGGTCAAATGGTTTCTGCCACTTTCCTGTAAAAGACATAGAAACCACAGGTTTATGGCTGATACATGAGACTTAAAGGTGGAACTTCTGCCTGAGACAGAGAAACACAAACCCTATTTCATGTGACCTTTTACCTTTGAAGTAGATGTAACTGATGAGATACATGACTGTGTCTTCATTGAGGCTGTCGACCAGCTTGTCAATCTTCCCTTTGGTCTGCTTTGCCACATAATTATTGATGGTATTGGCGCTCTCTGTGGATTTGGAGAAGTCAACGGTGAAACCTTCTGCAGAGTAGTACTGCTTCAAGGCCTGCAGGAAATCTGGATTCGGCTTGAAGTTGTCATCTACAAACACAGCTGTCCCTTCATTGGTGTCTTCGGCAGATGCATTGTTTGCCCTTTCGATGAGCATACGGAAAGCCTCGTTCACGTTTTCCTGGGTCAGAAGGGAGCTGTTGAAACCCAGACCTCTGAAAATCTGCTCGTGGGTCTCCCCCCGCGCTCCCACAGACAAGGCAGCCAATGCGACGGACAGACATCTTGGTGAAAAGAAGACGTTCTTGTCTTGTGACTCAGCATGAGCTGCTATCTTCCTGTAAAGGCTGTAGGTAAACTCTTTGTTTGCTGAAGTCACCAATGAGAGACTGTTGGCGTCACTGTCGAGTGCAGTGTCTTGGTCAGGACCTCCAGGGAGGCTTCTTCCCAAGCACACCAGTGCTGAGAGGATCCAGATACCCAAGGCTGCACGCATCATGGCGAACTGTGAGAATAGTTCAAAGGGAAGCTCTGTTGATTTGGGTTACATAATGTTTGATAGGACTTGAACTCATACAGTAAATAAGCTGTGGGCACCAGAAGGTTATTTTCTGAGAAAGACCAGAGGTTATTGGCTCCTAGAAAAGTGCACTATTTTCTTCATATCTGGAAATGGGTAGGTTATTTTATGAACAGATTTATGTATATAGTTTCCTTGCTCTTCAGACTGGTTTAAAACCTGCTAAAATAGAGAGGATGACTTAATTCTGTGCACCAACTGGCATTTAACAGATGACACCAAAATCTGATGGCAATATCTTTTTTCAGTGTCATTCAAACCTTTTTAAATATATTGTAATTA
This sequence comes from Trinectes maculatus, assembly GCA_016785345.1. Classification (NCBI taxonomy): domain Eukaryota; kingdom Metazoa; phylum Chordata; class Actinopteri; order Pleuronectiformes; family Achiridae; genus Trinectes; species Trinectes maculatus. The sequence continues at coordinate 311,363 of JAFBJQ010000923.1, forward strand.
TGGTTATAGATGAGAAGGACACATACATACTGAAAATGTTTTGGTCAATTTCTTCTTGATATTACAGTACACAAAGGCCTTTACATTGTCTAATTGTCATGAGCAGGTAAATAAAGCAAGTAAATAAACAAATAAAGTCAAGAATTTTTATTGACTGTTCCCAACTTTTATTTCTACTCCTGCTTTTGCTCCAGATTTATAACTGTAACATTCACGACAGAGCAAATTAACATGTTCAATATGAGATCATAAATAAAAAAATAACACGTGTTGCAAACAAGAATGCGAGCTCTTTAATTCTAAACCTCTTACCTTCTGGCTTCAGTTCACAATGTGCCTACTCGCCCAGACAGTAAAGCGCAGACTGAACAGAGGGACATGTCCAATTTATAATATTTTAAGACAGATTGAAACAGCTGAACTTTTGTTTTGTTTAATCAGTCAATATTTGCTTGGCCTTCATCTGATTATTGTGTAATGATTACTGGCATCAAGAAAAAAGAAGTTCAGCACCAGACATTTAAAAAAAACTGACTGACTGATAAAAATATGAATAATATAAACTTAAAGTTCATAGGCGTTAACACATGAGCATGGAAAGGATCAGATTCTGTAGGTTAGAGGTACAAAAAGCAGAAATGATTTGTGCATCAGTTTCATGAAAGCATATCTCATTATAGAAAAGTCTTTAGGACATTGTCCTTATAATATGGACTCATGAAAGTGGACCAGTACGACGATCTGACAGTTCAGTGATGTGTGCCAAACAGCTGGCCATCCAGTTTGATGAGCTGTCTGAGGAATCCTCGATTAGGGATTACACCACGGTTATCTTTCACAGCACATATAGCCTCCACCAGGGTCAGGTTCTGCTTCAGCATCAGGTAAGCAAGGACCAGTGTGGCTGAACGGCTCACTCCCACGTGGCAATGCACCAGCACTTTGCCTCCACACAGAAAGATCCCCCGAACCGAGATTCGAACCAGGGACCTTCTTGCTGTGAGGCACGAGCGCTACCCACTGCGCCACCGTGCTGCCCCAATATGAGATCATAAATAATAAAATAACATGTGTTGCAAACATAATGAATGCGAGCTCTTTAATTCTAAACCTCTTACCTTCTGGCTTCAGTTCACAATGTGCCTACTCGCCCAGACAGTAAAGCGCAGACTGGACAGAGGGACATGTCCAATTTATAATATTTTAAGACAGATTGAAACAGCTGAACTTTTGTTTTGTTTAATCAGTCAATATTTGCTTGGCCTTCATCTGATTATTGTGTAATGATTACTGGCATCAAGAAAAAAGAAGTTCAGCACCAGACATTTAAAAAAAACTGACTGACTGATAAAAATATGAATAATATAAACTTAAAGTTCATAGGCGTTAACACATGAGCATGGAAAGGATCAGATTCTGTAGGTTAGAGGTACAAAAAGCAGAAATGATTTGTGCATCAGTTTCATGAAAGCATATCTCATTATAGAAAAGTCTTTAGGACATTGTCCTTATAATATGGACTCATGAAAGTGGACCAGTACGACGATCTGACAGTTCAGTGATGTGTGCCAAACAGCTGGCCATCCAGTTTGATGAGCTGTCTGAGGAATCCTCGATTAGGGATTACACCACGGTTATCTTTCACAGCACATATAGCCTCCACCAGTGTCAGGTTCTGCTTCAGCATCAGGTAAGCAAGGACCAGTGTGGCTGAACGGCTCACTCCCACGTGGCAATGCACCAGCACTTTGCCTGAGAATCAGAGAAACCGTACATAGCGGAGATGCCTTCTAAACAGACAGTGAATGTCATTGACCATGAACTGTCCTTGTCTTTTTCTGAATCCCCCTACCTCCACTGCTGAGAGCCCTGTGGATGAAGCCTGCTGCAGTGTTAAAGTTAACACTCATGTCAAAGCCACAGGAGTCATGAGCCTCTATGCCCATGTATGTGATCATCATGCTCTCATAGATATCCGGCTGTCCCCTGTGTTTACTGTGGGCTGCATTCAGGATGTGTGTGATATGGTTCTTGGACAGATCGGCCTTGTTCTCTGCACTGTGTCTGAAAAACACAACACTGCACATTCACTAACAGTACGTAAAATAAACAGTTCAATGCAGCAAGTGCTTCCTGAATACTCATTCGCATGCAGAGCATTTCTTAGTGATCAGAATCAGATCAGAATCAGATATACTTTATTAATCCCTTGCGGGAAATTCTTTTTAAGCAGTGCCCAGTTTACAGAGAAAAGTCAGTAGAATAAGGAATAAAATAAAATAAAATAAAATAAAATAAAATAAAATAAAATAAAATAAAATAACTATATATGGTCTCAAATAAGGAATAAAATAAAAATAAAATAAAATATGGTCTCAAGATGGATTACATATTTTTAGTGTTGCAGGTCGTTTTGTTGACAGCTCTCAAGTTAATGAGGAGGGGCTTCCTCTACACCGCAAAAAAGACACTTCCACCTTACGCGACGCTCTCCTACTGACGCCTATTGGCCAAACGGTGGTACTGCATGACATTTTCAGAAAAAGAAAATTAACACTGCTCCAGCAAAATGTACATATACATAAATTCAAATTCAAATGAAATAAAGCAAATGTGACCACATTCTGTGTAGGTCACACACTCCCCAACAAAGAAGATGACTCCCGGCATTCCCAAAAAAAATACAATAACTCCCATATAACTCCACACCTTTTCTTAAATCACAACAAATATACAGAAAGTCCTTAGGTGTCCCTTTTGTGTAAGTGTTTACATTTAGTGTGCATTAATATGCAAAAGAAGGGACGGTGTATGGCATCATGACAGGGTAAGGCAGTGGCTGGCATAGTGCATGATAAGGCGTGTAGTGTGGCCCAGGGACTGAGAGAATTCCCCATGGTGGCAGCGTCTGCGCCCCCCAAAGTCCAACAGTGTTCACAGACCCCTGATGCTGGTAGGATGGCTGGCCAAGGGACTCATATGTCAAGGTCTTTGGGGGTCTCCTGTCTCGCACTGGCCGCCTGCCTGGTTCACAATGAGGAGTGTTAGGCCTGTCATTTCCAATGTCACACCTGGCTGATCCATTTTCATGTTGACGTTCAGTGTCCTGTTCATAGTCATTTACTGTTTGTTCATATTCATCATCAGTTATCTGTTCATGTTCATGTTCACTGGATTGTTCTTGCTCCATCAATACATGTTCCTCTGATCTGATCCTTGGCTGCATTCTTGCTTCTCTGGCCGGCGTGATCACCCGTGCTGATTCACGTGAGGAGGGAGGATTCACCGTGTGTCTCTGGGGCACATAGAGAGCTGTGGTGTGTGGCCTTTGTGGCTCAGCTGGACTGGACACTCTTAACCAGTATTTTGCTCTGGGAACATCATCATCTGAGCAAGATGAATCACTGCTTTGGGATAGTTCTCTTGGTCAATGCTTTTCGGTTTGATTCTTTTTCTTTTGTCTTTCTTTGGTTGGTGCTTTGTTCTTGGGCTGTTCAAACACAGTCACAGGCAAGTCATTTACAAGGTGGAGGAGGTTTCTATGAAGAGTACGGGTTGTCTTGCCACCTGTCTCAGGACACACTTTGTATATGGGGTTCTCATTTACTTGTTCTTTGACCACATACACTGTCTGTTCCCAGTAGGACCTCAGTTTTCCCGGCCCTCCTCTCTCTCTCATGTTACGAACCAGGACTCTGTCACCGGGCTGCAAAACCACTCCCCTCACCTGACGGTCATATTGCTTCTTCCCTCGCGCACTGGACTGCTGGCTGTTCTGTGCTGCTATCCGGTAAGCCTCTTTCATCCTCACAGCCCGTTTGTCCGCATATCCTTGTGTTGTTTCTAGCTCTTCTTCACCGGACAAGCCAAAGAGCAAATCCACTGGGAGGCGAGGATGGCGCCCAAACATGAGGTAGTGGGGCGAGAAACCGGTGGCCTCATGTCTGGTGCAATTGTATGCATGCACAACCTGTGGTAAGTGTTCCTTCCAGTTGCTCTTTTCCTCTTCTTGCAATGTTCTCAACATCTGGAGTAATGTTCTGTTAAACCTCTCGGCAGGGTTTCCCTGTGGATGGTACGGGGTCGTTCTGGAGTGACTCACACCAGCCAGCTTCTGCAGGGTCGTGAACAGGGCATTTTCGAATTCACGGCCTTGGTCGTGGTGTAGTCTGCCCGGGAACCCAAACCGAGGGATAAAGTCATTAAATATTTTCTCAGCAGCTGTTCGGCCTGATTTGTTTCGTGTTGCATACACTTGGGCAAACCTACTGAAGTGGTCTATACATACTAGAATGTAGTTATATCCACCTTTACTCTCTTCCAAGTGCATGTAGTCGATTGACACAAGCTCCAGTGGTGCACTGGTCGTGATGCTTCCCATCGGTGCTCTGTCATGGGTCACCGGTTTCTTCTGCTTTACACAGGGGCATTGTTTTGTGACATAGACCTCAATGTCTTTCTTCATGAAGGGCCAATAGAAACGGTCTCTTGCTAAACCAATGACCCTCTCCACCCCCAAATGGCCCATGTCATTATGTAGCTGTTTGAGTACGAGGGACCGATACTCAGTAGGCAGGACCAGCTGTTTCCGCTCTCCAGCTCTTCTGTACAACAAATCAGACTCAATGAACAGCTTTCCCCACTCATGCATCAATCTTTTCACAGGAACACTTCCTTTCTTCCTGTCCTCATTGGTGAGCACTGATTTTGACTGTTTCAGCTTTATGATCTCATTAATAGCAACATCTTGTCTCTGAGCTCTAATGAGTTCTCTCTGGCTGATGGCCATGGTACTTTGTGTGTCTGGACTTTGGGTGAGGTTAAGAGAAGCAACATAGGCAACATCACGTTTTTTAGCAACCTCACTTCCTTCCCAAGCAGCACGGATGGCATCTCCATTAAGCTCCTCAGTACACTCTTCAACATAACTGTCAATGTCAAGTGGGAGACGGGAGAGGGTGTCAGCATCCACATTGACTTTTCCAGGTCTGTACTTTATGCTGAACCTGAAGTCGGCGAGTTCTCCAACCCATCTGTGGCCTGCTGCATTCAGTTTTGCCGTGCTCATTACGTAAGTTAGCGGATTATTGTCTGTATACACCGTGAAGTGTGGGGCATAAAACAAATAATCCCTAAACTTTTCACATACTGACCACTTTAATGCCAGAAACTCCAATTTCCCAGAGTGGAGATTGTAGTTCTTTTCAGCGGGAGACAGTGTCCTGGATCCGTATGCAATGACTTTCAACTGTCCACTCTGTCGCTGGTATAAAACTGCGCCGAGGCCATGCTGACTCGCATCTGTGTGAAGGACAAAGGGCAGTTCGAAATCAGGATACGACAGTACAGGTGGGTGTGACAGGATATCAATGAGCTGCTCAAGGACTGTGTGGTGTGCATCAGTCCACTGGATGGGGGTCTTTGAAGGCAGCTGTGCTCCTTTACTCTTTTGTCCTTTCCTCTGTGCCCCATCCAGCTGTCCTTTCAC
>JAFBJQ010000923.1:317091-387878 GCA_016785345.1 Trinectes maculatus
TATAAGTTCTTTTTGATGCTCCAGATCAGCTCCTTCCGCATTGTAGACATGATGTACGTTTACGTGTTGCGCCTGATGAGCTAGCAGTTCGGTTCCCTTACAGGCCAAGACCCTCCTCAGTCTCCCTTCTTGGACACCAACTGTCTGACTCCCTAGCTGCAGTCACGTCACCTCGATCAGTCACACGCTGGATGGCACCTCACTCCGGCAACATGTAGCCGCTCTGGTCTCGATGTTCATTTATCACTGGATCAGCAACCGTAGCAACCTGTAGCAGCGGCGCCGATCCCGGACGAGCCCCCAAGAATCTGTTGCAGGTCCCAGGTGGAGGGACAAGCAGGCAGATATCTAATCCTGTTTAACAGGAGAAATGAAGAGTATAACGTTTTGTTGACAGCTCTCAAGTTAACGAGGAGGGGCTTCCTCTACACCGCAAAAAAGACACTTCCACCTTACGCGACGCTCTCCTACTGACGCCTATTGGCCAAACGGTGGTACTGCATGACATTTTCAGAAAAAGAAAATTAACACTGCTCCAGCAAAATGTACATATACATAAATTCAAATTCAAATGAAATAAAGCAAATGTGACCACATTCTGTGTAGGTCACACTAGTTTTACTACTTGTACATAGACATGTGTGTTGGTGCTTAGCAGACACCTGAGACACACTTCCATGCCCATTCATCAGTGCAAACTCACATATCATTGCTGTAGTTTATGCAAGTTTCAAATGTGCAATGCAGCCTGAGAGATCTTAAGTTACTCTTCTGCATTTCTTAAGACTGATTTATGATCTGTTCGTTATAGAATACATGCTTTATAGAATCTGAATCAAACTCTGGACTTGATGGTTAATTTTTCTGACCCAATTTTTTTTTTACTTAAAGAAATGAGCAAGTTACTTACTGGTCTCCAATATAAAGCCTTGGCCACACTTCATCTGCATGACTGATGATGGCTTTACCAGTAAACAGAAGTTTTTCCAACTCCACTACTGCAAGAGCCGGTGAACTCAGATCAATTTCCACTTTCCGAGGAGGTGGTTTATCATTCCAGGAAGCAGGAAGTCTACTTGTATATGACATTGCTCCAGTTTTCTCTTTACCAAACTAGTCCATTAAAATTACACAGCAAATAGAACGCAGAAAAAAGTGACTTCACGCTTAAAGCTGTGAGTGTTCACTCTGCCACCACTTTGTCAAATGGCGTGAAGAGCACATGTGATTTTAGTCCCAGGCTTCTTCCCCTCTGATTTATTTACCAAGTGTTGTCTAGCCACCTGACCCTTAAATTAAATCTAGCTTGTGTGCCTCAAGCCCCCAGGGACATGTGTTATGCTTTTGCATCAAAATAGCTGTCTATTTAAAGGTATGAATGCTGGCTGGCAGATGCAGGGAGAGTGGACCTCAGCAACAGTTTCCACTTGACAACAATAAGTAATAATAATATTAATATTAATAATAATAATACTATAAAACACTTACAATATTACTACTGCTACTAATAATAATAATACTAAATAAATTATATAACAACAGGGTGTGTTTCTACTTCTATTTAAGAATATAATGGTCTGTAATAGAAATTGACTGTTTACTGCATTTGTATTTAAATACAAATTAACCTAGTGAGAGCAGAAATAAAATCCATTTTTACAGGTTAAAAAATATATTAACATTTAATTATCTCAATTTTTTTCTCATTTGTTATTTCATTCATTTTCTACCGCTTTATCCTGTTAAGGGTCGCGGGGGGAGCTGGAGCCGATCCCAGCTGACATCGGGCGAGAGGCAGGGTACACCCTGGACGCAGGGCCAACACAGAATACATATACGAACAAACAACCATTCACACTCACATGCACACCTAAGGACAATTTAGAGTGGCCAATTAACCTAACCCCCACCTCATTTGTTATAATTTTGATATTTATCAAGCAAAGATTTCCATCTTGTGTTTGGAAACATGCATTACATCTGATACTGTACAGGTGTGCTCCATGTTAACAGAAAGTTATCAGCATATGTAAATGAACACTTATGACAGGTGTCATTTTTCATGCAAAGCTCATCATCTCTTTTTATTTTTTCCTCTGGATATAAAACCATCCCCTGAAATATGGCACTCTCTTTTTTTCCTAAATCAACACACAAGGAATGACAAGGAAGAAAAGCAGACTTGCTCTACACAGGACAATGGATTGTGGTGCAAATTAAGACTTGTAATAACAAGAATATCAGTGCTAGAAACATGATCAAACTAAACATCTGTTCTGGTAGCTGTGATCAACATTGTCCTACAGTACAAATCATGACTGAAAATGCTTTCCTTTATTTGTTACGGCAACACTTCCGGGGAAAAAAAACCTCAATTGCTAAATCCTATGCATATACTAAGGGTTCAGAAACGGAGCACAAGAACAGAAATCAGCAGCTTCTCAATTAATTGCTATCTCTAAATGTATTGCAATAACAGTAGATCCTACAGTGAAATACATGGCATTCGTTTGTAGGCCTGATTCTAAGTCTGCATTTTGGAGGCAGTTTCATCCACCAGCTGGAGTAATGAGGACAGTCATCTTTAGGGGGTTTCTGATGATCGGCTACACTCTAAGTCCAATTATAAGCTCAGAAATGTCACAACTGAATGAGTGCTTGTGTGACAATACAGTACATGCAGGTCTATGGGCACAGTGGAAAAGAAAAAACAGCACATAAATCTGAAGATATATGAAGGGCTACTTTTGGCCAAATAAGTGTATTGACACAATCAGATGTGAGGATCATGGTCATGCAAAACATCTGTGTGATGTAATGATAGACAGCTAAAGAAGCGCAGACGCAGGACCAGAATAAAACCGATCCACAATCTTGAGGGACAAAATGATGAAAATGATCGTGGTTTAGAAACAACAGTTGCAATGTGGCACTGAATAAATCCACCTTCCAGTGACAGTGGCTTGTTTAATGCTGGCAACGGCATGGCATAAAAGATGAGCTAAGCATGAGTGTCAGGTTGTATAGACAGCACAGCCAGTGACTGAGGCTGAAAGTCTTAAGATATGTACAACCATCTGTCTGCACTTCTACTACGCCCAGTTGTTCATACCAGCATAATCACAAATGAAAGGTTGATTTCATTTACCAGTAATTGCTCTTGTTTTTAGGTCCAAGCCATTAACTTTAGGCATTCCATATAATGGAGGTGGAAAATAGACCTAAAGAAAAGTTTGAGCACGAGAATTAGAGGAGACCCTCACATTGTCCACGGAGGATCTGAGAGGAGGAACTAGCAAGATTTTGTGACCCATAAATTCATAAACACAGCCAGTTCAGAAGGCTTTCTTCTCTAGCTGGTCTAGGATGGCCTGGATCCTTTGTACAGCTTCTTTTCGTGCCTGCCGGACATTCTCCTGTCCCTGAGTCTCCACAGAGTCCAGCACCAGCAGCTCTTTGGTCAGCAGTTCCTCCAAACAACGGTAACTCTTGTCTGTCTTTTTTCCAACAAACTCATCAACATCTTCCTGAAGCAGAAGCACTCTAGCCATGACCAGCTGGACCTTAGCAAGACCAGGGTTGTCACTCAGGGGCGGAAATCCAGCCTGACCTGCAGCTGGAGCGTGGGCCGGGGCAGAGGGTGGGGGGTCACCCTGTGAGGAATATGGCTCACCTCTTCCACCTTTGTTCATGTTCATGTACATTTGAGGAGGTGAACATATTTCTGCAGGCTTTCCAATGGGGGGGTTTGGAGATGGGGTTAGTCTTGGTTTAGGCCCCACTTGTGGAGCACGCTGGGGCTGTTGGTCCTAAAGCAGCATATAACAAAAGATTGTGCTTAAGATACTTGAGAAGCTTCAATAATCCATAATATACAAGCACGGTATTTCTAAAATATATAGATGACAACATTCAGTTCAAAACAAAATGTAGGACATATAACGGCTTACTGTATCGTATCGTATAAAGCAACAGATTCTTACCTTAGGTTGGTAAGGTGGTGGAGCACCAGTTCCTGTCCCTGGCCAAGCTGGAGGATGCGATGGACGGACCGGATTTCCGTAGTGGTTTTGTGGAGGCTGCTGGCCTGGCTGCCATTGTTGCTGTGAAGTTGCATATGCTCCTGAGTGTGCCCATGCTTCAGCTTGTGGACTGGGATGGAGAGACTGGCCTGTGGGGTATGGAGGGTTTGGCGGCATTGCATGACCACCCTCAGTGTAGTGAGTGTACGGTCCAGGAGCATATCCAGGGTTCTAAGAGGCGGAACAGTTATGCAGTATTTATAAAAATTATACAGTTTTTGGGTCTAAATGAATTTGACCACAAGTATGCCTCTGTATAGTACACAAGTATACTCAAAAATAATCAAATGCTGTGTTACATTATTTCCTACATTTGACCATGCCGTGTCTTAAAATGAACTCACCCCTTGACAGTGTGGACCAGGATAGTGATGATGTTGGTGTTGAGAGTGTGGCTGGCCAGATGGGCCACTGCCCTGCTCTGCTGGGCAGCCCTGGTTGGGATAAGGACCAGGAGCTGGTCTCTGAGGGTCAGCACAGTAGAAAGGGTTTGATGGGTGAAAACCACCAGCTGAATATTGACTCTGTGCTGGGCTGTAGACACCGTGGCCATTTGGATAACCCCCAGGCATTACCTACACAAGAGGCACAAGAGCAAAAAATAGCAATGAGCAATGTAGTCTCTGTATAGGAATATACTTCACAGTGATGTAACACAGTGTGATCACAATTATTTTTATTCTTCCTTTTATTAATAATATTATTATGAAATAATAGTAGTCATTGTAGAATTGACATTATTATTATTATTATTATTATTATTATTATTATTATTATTATTGACATTATTATTACTAACTAAGGTTGTGACAACATGGCTACTGTTATTATGAATAACTTCATTTATATAATGTTGCTATCATAAGCTGTTTTATAGTGCTTCACCTCTCAGCTTTCCCTCTAACTTTCACCCCTTCTCTCTCCCCCCTTTAAATATTGTTTTTGTGAGGATGTGTTCTGTGGAGGCAGCATTTATTGCACTCCTGTCCATCTAGGGAGAGAGATTCCTCACTTGTGACTCTCCTTGAGGTTTCTGCAAATTTCCCTGTTTAAAAGTTGGGGTTTTTCTCACCCTTGCTGAGGGTCTTGTAGATTGTTTAGAACAATGGCGTAAATTGCGATTTGTGAATACAAGCAAAACAAATAGATTTGGTTTGACTTGATTCTGTTTGAAAATGTGAGGGAAAGGGGAGAGCACTTAAGAGGCTTAAGACAATGAGTACATCTATTCCTACACCCTCAGATTTAGACGTCCAGGTTTGGTTGCATCATGAGCTGCACCTGAGGATTGTATGGCGGCTGAACATCTGACCCAGACGGATAGGCATTTGAATAGTGTCCTGTGGAATGAGACTGGGGATACCAGTATTGCGATTGGTAGCCTGGATACTGGGGCGCGTCCTGTCAACACAGATGATCACAAAGTTAGTGAATGCGGTAGTGGTTCTCGAATCAGTGCCGTGTTTGTGTTAACACACAGGAAACCAAACCACGTGGACAGACCATCGCATAAAAGACAATAAATGAGGAAACTACTGACTCACTTCTTCATTATTGAGCTAGTTTTGTGTAAAACAGGTAAATAGCGTACAGCTAACCATAAGGAGGCCACGCTGAAAAACAAAACGGTGATGCTTCGCTGTGGTATATGTTTTGAAACAGCTGTGACACTTGTCCTACCATTACCGCGGCTGTCACGTCAAGCTAAACGTGACTGACTCGGCCAACCGGCTAGCGGTACCTCTTACATAAGAACAGCTAGCCCAGTTAGCCGTCGGGCTAACGCGGTCACATCTCTACATAGACTAGCTGTATACTAATGTCATTTTTGTACTACCTCAGGTTATTTTTTTAAATTGAGAACACCAAATACACAAGTCAACACCGGGACCTGTCTACGCTGTGTCCACGGACTTACCATAGTGTTATTCCAGGTATTATTTCCTGGGTTACAAGTCGAGGGCCACAGACAAATCTGACTGCCTCGTTGATGACGATGCGTCAGCTAAGCGTGTCGCCCTGCAGCTGTCCTGTCATCTGCCAAAGCAAAAATAAAACAAACCTTTAACAAGGCTAACGCGTCCTATCGGAGTCACCCGTCGTTGTACACTGGTAACTAGTGATAAGACGCACTGTGTCGAGCTTCAGAGCGCGTGTTGAAAAATCTAGGAAGTCTTGAATGAGGCGCGTATCGAGGCTTGCATCTTTAAGGGGAGTGACGTCACTGATGACCAACTGGAGTTTTTAAACATTGACACGTTTTTGACATGAATAGACATCTATTAACATTACCATTGATCAAAACAGTTTAGATGAATGTATGAATTGAATTAATTTTTATTTCTATCCTTGGCGGTGATTATCCCCATGCCGACTCTGTTGCAAGACAACCTACAGGCCATCACAAATAGCTGAAATGACAATATAGGTTTTGACCAGCAGGAGGGTTTGTAAGCACATGAAGCCAAGAGTAGTGAACCGTTCTTTAACCAGTTGAATGGAAAAGTAAATGGCTTCACGAGGCTTTATCTGGCCATAACTACTTTAAGTATGCGCTCGGTTGACTGGAATTAGGAAATTATGACACCGAGCTCGTGCGCTCCACTGCTGTCGCTTTAAGAAGGGGCACAAGTCAAACTACAGAGCGCTCACTCTGTCGCCTTTTTTCCCGTGGCACCGCAAACGTCCGTATAGACAGAAAGGTGCGGAGTTGTGCCACTGCACTACAAAAAAATACAATTATGCGGAAGATGTATTGCATGAATGTGTTTGTATATAAAAAACATAATTAAATATGAACAATGTATGACTACACAAGCAAATAGTTGGGTCGCCTCAAACAGTTACAGTCTCCTGTTCATATATGATCTTTGTTGCCGCATCTACGTCAATGAGACGCTATTAACCAATAGGAAAACACTTCATAAACATAATAATTTCAGTAAAATATGCATATTAATGTTCATTTTTTTCTTTTGGTTGTGTTACATTTATTTAACGATGTCTATTTAGGCCCTGTGAAGTTTACGAACAGAAACTTGACAGCGATACAGGGCTTATAGGGTTAACCATAGACAGGAAGTTTACCCCTGCGACTATAAAGACGCTTCCTGTGCTCTTCTTGAAAGAAACATATTTTGAAACATTCATGGCTTAACGTTACACAAATACAAACGACGCAAATAAACAGCAGCCCAAGATGAACTACGTACCGGGGACGGCAAGTCTCATTGACGACATCGACAGTAAGTTGGAGAGAGAGAGATGGTTTCATGAAAAAAAAATCGCTTCAGCACACGAAAGTGAAGCAGATGGATCCGTGTTAGTGAACGTGTGTGTGTGTGTGTGTTGGTTGTGTCCTGCAGAAAAGCACCTGGTGCTGCTCCGAGATGGGAGAACATTGATCGGTTTCCTCAGAAGCATCGATCAGTTTGGTACGAGCCATTAATAATCTCCCACTTCTTTCTGCTCCTATGTGAAAATCCGCTTCAGCTGATGCCCACAGCCTCAGTTGTACTTTACATATGATTCCCACCATCTGATGGAAAATGTTATACTGCCTTCATTCGCTCTGAATTAACCCGCCTCACTTGTTCCTCAGCCAATTTAGTTTTCCACCAGACAGTCGAGCGAATCCACGTGGGGAAAAAATTTGGTGACATTCCCAGAGGAATATTCATAGTGAGAGGAGAGAATGTGGTCCTGCTGGGAGAGATAGTAAGTGGCAATGTTGTATTTATAGATGTGTGTGTGTGATGATAATGGTTAAATTATTATTAAATTATACACATTGTTATTGTTTTCCTAGTAGTGCTATTTTAATTATATTCATTTGGCCTCTGTCAAAACAGTGTTGTTCACTGATTCCAGTAATGTGTCCTCGAGCTTCAACTAAACATATATGTATAGGAATCAATTTGAAGGAAAGCCCACATGAGCCGACTTTTGAAAATGTGTAAATAAGCATCATGTCATGTTTCTGCCTTTTGACAGCTGCAAAGCCGTTAAAGAAGTAGAGTCATTCAAGTCATCAATTAAACATTAGATGCAGAGAAGTTGTGGGCATCAGACGATCTGAAAATGTTCTAATGATCTGAATGATCTAATGTGGTCTCTGTCTTCGTAGGATGTGGATAAGCCCTGTGACACAGTCCTGCAGCAAGTTTCTATTGAGGAGATTCTGGAGGAGCAGCGGTTGGAGCAACAAGCCAAGCAGGAGACAGAGAAAGTCAAAATGCAGGTCCTGAAAGACAGAGGCCTCTCCATCCCCAAAGCAGATAACTTGGATGAATACTGACACCACCTTCCCTTTTTAATGAGCCAGTATCTCAGTTTGTATGGGACTCATATGTTGTATTTTGAGAGCACACGACTGTGCGTTTTTTTACATGTACACGGCTGCATCCTGTTGGGCCTATTTACTGTAGAATTTAATTTGAATTAGAATGAGAAAAATAATGTGATGGATGCTCTAAGTTTTGAAGATCGTGTTGGCAAAAAGATGCATTGATGTGTTTGATCACTATGGTAAGAAAAAAATCAGCACTTATTTTACAGCAGCACTTTCTACTCATGATATGGTTACTTTTTTATTTAGAGAGATGCCTACCTGCTGTGCTCCATTAAAGAGTTTAGTTTTTCTTTATGGAGCACCTGCTTCAAAAATTGTGTCTTCATATTATTTGACCATGTTTTCCATTCAGTTTTACTCACTCGCCTTATCTGATGTCTCTTTATTTCAGGAAATCTTTAGCAAAATATGGGCCCCCAGGTACATTATGGTCTTGTGTGCTGGCGCCAAAGTCACAGCTTGCAGATCAATCTTTGCAGTGTTGCATCAAACTTGAGGCTGAGACCATCTATTAGAAAAGACCATGATTCGTTTAGGGTAATTGACTTAAGGCTGGTGGCATATCAGTGCATCAGACAGACTCGTCCTGTTTATAGAGATAAGAGCATGGCAGGAGAAATCAATCCTATCTGCTTTCCTCAGTCAATAACAAGCATGACAATGTTTTGGACATATGCAGTAAGCAGATGCAGTAAGTTAATATAAAACAGATGCTCTGTGAAGTTCACTGCATCCTCTCCACAGCTGCACAGATGGTCAGTGCAGGGGTACCTATAGATTTGATGTTTTGTTTGTTTGTTTGTTTTTTTTAAATCTGTGAACACTGAAGCAGCCTGCAGGCAAAATGTCTTCAAACTGCCTCAAGGAAACCAGAGCTGGTCTGGATCCTACACAGATTATGAACGCATGCATAGCAACGATGATAAACATTTGAAAAATTGTTCACACAACTGGGATAAACTGGTAACCAGACCAAGTGCAAAATATAACCCCGATTAAAATCTGTTGCAGGAAAATGTATCTGCTTAATGATCACTTCAGTCACGTTTGAAGCAAAAGGCTTGTTGTCTCATGATTTACTATTTTTCTCTCCTGTAGGATAGTAATTCAAATGTATTTAGTTTTTTTTAATGATTGTCAGATACATTTGAAAATGTCATCAAGGGCTGTAGTAATTTAATTTGAGATTTTTTTTTTCTCAACAGTTCCTGGCTATTTCTATGCAAAACAATGACTTTTTCTGTGGTGTTTAACAACAACTATTCGTAACTCTAGAATGTAACATTATCTTTACCATAACGGGATCCGTCTATTCATCATTATAAAAATCGAGCAGCAGAGGGCGACGTCCACCACGCCCCACCCTCTCCAACATTCACCACTACTGCATGACAGCAGATTATTTCACGCTCATTCGCCGTATGGGAACAGGACGAAACTGCAGCTTTAATTAAAAGAGAGGAAAGGTGCATGTAGTGGAGGTGGCATGACGATCAGAGGCCTATATATATATATATATATATATGTGTGTGTGTGTGTGTGTGTGTGTGTATACACAGGGAAAGCAGACAGTAACAACTAATCCCTGTACACTGTGCCACATGGCCTCTAACTTCTGTTCTGGCTAAAGGGAAACACTGTAGCTTTTTCTTTTCCTGCCAAAGTGGCAGGACGTGCGGCGGAGTCGCCTGCGTCTCCGGCCTGACGCAGCAGCGATAGAGAGGCCCCGCCCATTCTGATTACGCACCAGCAGCAGAGGGGAGGGGGGAGGGGGGGTGCGCTCTGATGTCCTCTCCTCTGGTGCACTCAGCCAAGCCGTGCTGTTGTAATGTAACGCTGGCGCTGTCCCGCTGGAAGGAGCCGCTTCTCACAGACCGCAGCCTCCTCGGACTCCGCCGGTTCTCTGCGCCGGAGACGCTCGGCACCCTCATCACGCATGGATAGGTTCTGGGGGGGTCGGAGTAGAAATGCAGCGCCGCACTTCCAGCCCACAACAAGAACCATGCCCAGCTTACACTGCAAGCAAATCTATGACATCCTGTTTTATCTGTTACGACTTTGATATGAGTGCGATTTGGTCGGGGAGCGACGAGGAGTGAAGAGAACACACACACACACACACACACACACACACACACACCGCATATAAGCTGGAGGACGCTGTTTCCGCTGCAGACGCCTGTGAACCGAAAACCCCTGCATTTAACCTTTTTTTTTTTTTTTTTTTTTTGATGGAGCTGGAGAACATAGTAGCCAACACTGTACTGCTAAAAGCCAGAGAGGGTAAGTTGACACATCAAGGAGCGCAGTGTAAATGGTCACTAGGCCCGGCTGTGGCACAGTTTGCGCTCAGTGCGCAGGAGAGGTGGTGGTAATGGGGAGGATGAGCCGCAGTATGTAGGCTGCCTGCCTGCGGAGCGCGCGGCTCCCGCCGGCAGGTAAACCCCTACAGATGCAACGCTGGAAAAATCTTACGTAACGTCACACACGTCGGCTCCTCGCGCCGCGCGCTCCTCATCAACTCACCGTCACTTTGAACCCGAGATCGGTTGATTTTATTCTCGCTGGTTTTGACAGCTCGTGTGCGTTTTCCCACATATTAAAGAGAGGTAGAGGGGGAGGAGGGGTGTGTGTGTGTGTGTGTGGGGGGGGGGGGGGGGGGGGTCTGCCTCCCACATCCGCTTTCGCTGTCTGCGCAAATGAATGCGCTCTTTCGCAACATTATACATGCTGAGACACACACACACACACACACACACACACACACACACACACACACACACACACACTGAAGAGGGGGATAAGTTCCTTCTGCGATGGGGGCAAATGAGTGTAGGCTGACTGGCATTTAAATAGTGATCTGATGACGTGACCGGTGTGAGATATATGTCAGCCATATGTATGTATGCATGCGTGTGTGTGTGTGTGGGGGGGGGGGGGGTGCAGCGCAGAGACAGAGGCCGGTTGTCAGTGTACAGGCGGGCAAATGTGTGAGGAGGCCAGATTCTGACAGTAAAGTCTGAAACATGAAGATGCGTGGTGTCATTAATAGCTGTTCTGGAGGTAAGGCAGGGTTGTGCAGAGGGCAGGAGGAAGGCCTGCAGGTAGACATCATGCAATAGGACTCCTTGATTGTCTCGCATGAATGGGAATCAGTCACAGTGGGTTAAACAGCCACTTAAATTTCAGTTTTAAGGCCTGTCAGCAGTTTGGTGATGTATTAAAAGTGAAATTCAAACTGTCATTTACAGCGGAGCGGTCTCGTTCTCAGGAGCATCTGAATGTATTAGATGTGTTCCCAGGGTGCTATGCAAGAGAATATTTTTGATAGATGACTGTAAACTAAAATAGATAAGGACAAAAATAGTCATATTATTTCCTTCTTTAACACACTTAACGACCAAGGCCCCACTTGAACTCGCTTGTTTAAGAAAACTAAACTCTTACTTTTTTTTCATACATTCGTTAATCATTTACAAAAAGTATTATAGATTCTAATAGAGTGAGTTTTGTGGTGTGTCAGACATGCACACACTGCCGTGAGTGCAGACACTAGTTTCACTACATGCTGCGTGTGGTTTCGAGCGGCAGGCAGCAGAGTCTCTGTGGAGTTGCAGGGTGACGCAGGAGGAGACCGTGCGTCTCTGGCAGCTCCTTCCATTTATCTCAAAAGGATGACATGCAGAGTGTACGGAGAGGGCAGAGAGAGTTTCGTGGGAATTAATGGGATGATAAAGCGGAACAGGAAGCTGACATACTGTCAAAACCCTTATGGGGGATGCATTCGCCTGAGCATCAGTCTGGGCGTCTGTTTCATAGGAGCAGAGCACGACTGGGGTCGGGTGAATTTAGCTTCATGAATTAATAAGAGCGGTTAATGACCCATGACAGATATTGCTTGTCCCAGCTGCTTTGTCGGTGCTCATCCAGTTCCTGCCCTGACTGAGTGGGAGAGAAAAGGGCCTTTTACACATTCACATTAAGGGATGAGACGGTTCTTTGAGTTAATGGGGATGAAGGATGACTTTCTCTGCGGCCTGATCGATGGCCCCCGAGAAATGAAGCCACAGGAGCCCGTCTCGACAGCTGAGTTATGATTTGTTATGGTGTGCACACGGAAATATGTCACAGGTTGTTGTGAGCGTGTTATTAGCTGTGCCCTTTAACTGCCTGAATCATTCGAGGTTTTCTCTGATACGGCCCAGTGCCAAAAGCTGAGAACATCCCCGTGTCCTACAGCCTGCTCACTCATCTGAACGGCACAGGACGTTATGCACAGGGGATCATTTTAGGTCACATACCAGCAACAGTGGGAGTATGTGAATGGAGCAAATAAAGAATGTTTATTCCTATTTGTTTATGCGAATGCGTCCCGAGCCTGAGCTGAACCGACGCATCTTCTGTCCAAGTGCTCGCAGGGAAGCAGGACAGGACGGCCCAGCTTACGCTACAGCCTTTGGCTTGTTTATTCCAGCGTCCTCACACCTCGCACACCAGTAAAACAGTATGAGTGGTGGTGAAGTGTAGAAATAAGAAGCTGTTGATATCTCCAAGCCACGAGAAACAGAATCAGCCTCGAGTCTTCTGGCTCTTCTGTTTGTCCACTGGCTGATCAGACACAGGGTTTTCACTGCCACAGTCTGGTCAACACCAGTCAGCCGTGTTGTTCTGAGAACGCGGGAGATGGGAGGTGAAAACCTACAGGAACTCCATAAAAACCTCTGGATCAAAGAGGATGCTGGAAAATATGACACATTTTGTTTTCCACAGAAGAAAGAGGCAGCTCTGACTTGACTGAACCATCTCACGAAGCAGCTTCTTTTTACATAAGGTCAAATGGTATTATACACTCTCAGTCAGATGCAGCCCATAAGTTATTTAATCTAATTGATCATTACATAACAAACTGAGTGGGCCACTGCCATCCGAGCTCCATCTCCGGTCTCTGCGGAAGATACTTTATGGATGATGAGTATGCGGTGAAACGAAACACCCCAATCTCCAGCATGGTCATCTGAGTATCATCTGACAGCTACAGTGCTGTTAACCGTGTCAGAGCAGCACGACGCGCTGATCTGAAACGCTCGGCTGTCTGCGTGGTCTTGGACAACTGAGGAAATTGAAGAATTTCCACATAGTCCCCAGGCCTGACATGGCTGTTTGTTTCAGTAGCAGCTGGTTGGATGAGGCGTTTGAGTCTGATCGTGTATGTAACAGCAGGGTTACTGTCGATTTATGAGCGCGTAAGCAGATGAGGGGAGTGGAGGTGAATTCCTTTGTATAAATGTAACCTGAACTCGGCTGCTCTGATGAGAGCAGCATCAGCGCAGTTGACCCGCTGTGTGTGTGTGTGTGTGTGTGTGCGTGTGTGTGTGTGTGTGTGCGCGCGCGCCTCAGCCTGCCGCCCCATTCACAAGTCTTGTTGGCAGCAGTCGCAGATTCCAAGCCACGGGAGCGAACGTCATCGGCTGTCGAAGTGAATGAGAGTAAGGGGGAAAAACTGCATTGCTGCATCCAGATGCCTGTGTTGAATTGCGGTAACAGGACTGGGATATTTAGTTCAGGCTGAGAGAATGAATTCCACTCTGCTGCCTGCTGGCTTTCTCATTCGGGCCTGTTGTGTTTTTGGAAGTTGTCGTTACATAAGAATATATCGAGCACAAACCACTACAGATTCAGTCAAGTGTGGAACCAGTGCATTTATCTATTTACTTAGATTAGACTTTATTTTCATGTAGCTACAGTGAAACGTGACAGCTGCTCTCTCAGTTTGTTTAGCCTTTCCTCACCTTCAGACAAAGAACTTTAATACATCATCAGACTGAGAACCAGACTGGAAACATCACTGCGAAAGACGTCACTGATTTATTTATTTTTCCACCTACAGAGGAACGAGCCTCATATAAAACAGTATTGAAATGGATATTTTACATGAGAAGGATGGTAACATATCTTTCAGTGCAGTCATTAGTCTTTCTCTCATTGATCTTGATTGGATTCTGGGGTTAAAAAAACAATCCTGTTATTTTTTTTCCCCGGCACCATCGCAGGCTGAGGAAGATATTTTGATTAGTACAAACATTGCAGGTCAGCTGACCAGTCAATGCAAGAAACCGCGGATGAGGCGAGATAACAGACAATAACAAACATGAGGTATTTGTCTGTACAAGCTGTTTGTGTGGGCTCTGAATGTGCACTGTGTCTCTGTGGCTTAGAGCGGGGGTGGTGGAGGGGTGGCGGTGAGGGTGTCGCTTCCTCACGTGACGCCACAGCGAGTCTTGGCAAGCCGGCGAAGCTGCCGTCATTCTAACAAACTGGATTTAACGACATGAGCTGGGTAACCTGTCGAACCCTCAACACTGGGGTTTGTTGTCCAGTCTGATCTCCCTCCCACTGTCAGATACAGTAATGGAGAATATACTGCAGACACTTTGTCTCTGTTGTCTCTCACACACAAACTTTCTCTCCCACGCAAACAAAAACTCCAGGCCGGAGTGCTCCTCCCTCAGGACCCCTCTGAAAGGACGGAGCAATGACATAATGTTTATTGGGTAGAGAGCCTTAATGGAGGGGAGAGTAAAATACAGGGGAGGTAAACCCAGCCTGTTGTTTCCTTCTGATGGGGAGGATGTGTGAGGGATAAGAGAAGAATACGCATGTGATAGTCTTGAACAAGTTGCTGCAGGGCCGATTGTGACCCACTCTTATATGTGTGTGTGTGTGTGTGTGTGTGTATCATATTTATCTCTTCTCTCAGCTGTGATTCACTTTGATAAGCAAGGTGATGGCTGTGGCTTTGTTTATTTATTTTGTTGCGGTGTTTGGTTGTTTTTGGGTTGGCTGGTTCTATCATTTCGCGATCGGCACGCACGCTTCAGACACTGTGTCGACTGACAGACAAGAGATACAAGATACAAAGTTAGCACGGAAATCAGGAAAGACCTTCATGTTGATACCTTTTAATTATGAGGTCAATCATAATTTGAGGTTTGCCACATATAAAATGTCACCATGTGGTGAAGCCACTAGCAGATAGATTTTTATGCATTTGACTGAAATCTCTAGACAGCAAATGAATCGATTGCCATGAGAGTTTGTGCCATATTATTTCCGTTTTCGTTGAGACATTTTATGAGTTTTATGTGGTAGGAGTTTCTCTCACAGCAACTGTGGCATTCAGTCGTTTCTGAAAGCTTCGCACACCTGGACTTCGGCAGTCGATCTCATTCTTCACATCCTCCCAACATAACACCCTTTTCGTTCTGACATTTTGTGGTCATGCAGCCTGGGCCCCCCGGCTCAGTGTCTAACCACTTAACGTCAGAGTATTTTTATTGCCAATACTAGCAATTAAATTATCCTC
Source organism: Trinectes maculatus (assembly GCA_016785345.1). NCBI lineage: Eukaryota > Metazoa > Chordata > Actinopteri > Pleuronectiformes > Achiridae > Trinectes > Trinectes maculatus. The sequence goes on from JAFBJQ010000923.1 coordinate 332,888, forward strand.
ATCTTCTACCAGCAGTTATTCATGATATGAAGCAAAGAAGAAAGCAGATACCAACAGCAATACCCATTTCTCCACGGACAATACACCACAAGGCTCGCTGTGTTTTGAGTAGGAGTGTGACTCATTTTTTCTTGAGTGGAAAAATTCAGCTCTCTGGCTCTTACTATCTCTATTGTTGCTGCTGCCTCTACCCACATACACAGTATACGTAACTCAGCTGGATGCAACAAGTTCACGCCTGTTCTTTTCGGGTTGTCGTGTAGGATTCTGGGAAACAGAGGAGTTAATTATCTAAGGCGGGCCGAGGCAAAGTGGATGGAGAAAAATGTGAATTTTAACAGCTTGTCACTTAAGTACTGCAGGAATGCAGTGAGCTGACCAAACTGATTTTATCTTCTTTTTTTCCCCGTAGTCGTACAACATACAGGTGATTACCTATGCAGCATTTTATTTTGTCTTGATGGTTCTTCCTGTGGTCTGCACTGCTGCCACGTCTGTTTAATGGAACATCTAATGCATATTTGATGTGCATTAATTTGGGAATAATCAATAGTGTAACTTTTGAAGCTTCCTCCCTAATATCCCCTGCTGTATGAGGGGCTTAATGCTAGACTGTGCAAGTTTTCACTTTGTACACAACCATGCAAACATGCTCATGCGCACACACAGCAAGGTCAGACATTGCAATTACACAAGACTGTTGTTTCTTTAAAGTTAAAATGCAAATACGATATTATCAACTTGAAAATAATCAATCACACACATCATCAATAATGTGCATGTAAATGCAGACACACATGGGTCACCATATTGGTGGGTATGAACTGAAGATTATTCATAATGCATTTTAAGAGAAGAAAACATTTTATGACAACTAATAAAGTGTCAATAAAATAATAAATCCAATTTTTATATGATATAAAAATATAATGAAGCTCAAAACCCTTCTCAATGCTTCCTCTGACTTTTCAACAACTGGGATTAAAGACAAATACAACCTGACTAAGGAGGTAAAAGCGAAAGTGCAGGTCTTTACATCAGTTGACAAGTTGCTCCACCAAAACAGACAAAAAAAACTGTTAACAGAGGAGCGAGCTATAGAGCAGACAGTCAGTGGTCATGTGTGTGCACATGTTTACATGTACAAAAAGGACCTTAAAAAAAAGATCGAGAGGATTAAGAAAGTTTGAGAAGGCAACGTAATCACTGTTACCCTGTTTCCGGAATGTTTTTGTGTGTTTTGTGTGTATGCGCGCACTTTTGTTCAATAATATCTGTCCACATGCACCATGTGTTACATCACTTTGATAAGTCTTGTTTTCATTGGGAACCATTTCCCCCCATGTTTGCTCACTGGCTATGTAACTGTGGAGTTTCACTGCAGGCAGAGCGGGTTCAGATCAGCCCTCAGTGTGATTGTAGATTACTTTGCCATAATGTTCCCTCTATCAAAACATTTATGGAGGTGGACAAACACGCTAACGTCATGTTAGAGCGTAGGAGTGTCCTATCATGGCCGGCTTCATGTGGACTATGCTCCGTCCTCTTGGATCTTTATGGATGAGCAAACACTGTGTATTACCCAGCATGCCCTGTGCTGTGCGTGGTGCTCTGATTGGACACTGTGTTGGTTATATAATTTCAGTCTATTGACCCCCACCCCCTTCACATTCCATATTTTCAGATATTTATGGAACAGGAAACTTGTGGCACCTGACTCGTCCCAGACAGGAAATGTAAACTGCTTTCTGCAGCTTTTGTGCGATTTCTGCCTCTGCAAGTTTTCACACACACACACACACACACACACACACACACACACACACACACACACACAGAGTCTTCCTGCACATTCACTCATAAACACTGGCACTCACAGAAACGGTGGCACCTGCAACAACTGTTGCTGCTCACCAGCTCTGAGGTCATGGACCGGTTTGACCACCTCACTTTGTATTAACACATTGCTCCTGCCCTTGGGCTGGTTGCTATTTATAGCAGTAATCACAAGGACTGTGAAGACAGGAAAATAGTCGTGCTTGCGTCGGCTTTCCCTTGAAGCTGAACTCGCTGAACATTGAAAATATGTACGAAACAGCCCTGAGCACTTTTCACTTTCATGCTCCGCGGCTACATTGTTAAGGTTAAGTTCGATTCGTGTGCTTTTATACACGGTTGTGTACTAAAATCAGTACTGTTAATGCGATGTCCCTTTTGTTGTCTAGCACGGATTTTGATTTTTATGAGGCCCATTACGTGGTTTAACATATGACCCCGGCAGCAGCCATGAGAAGAGTCGAGTGTGGGATAAAAGCTCGACGTCACAGATGTTTGCTCAGAGCGCATTAGCAGATGTTACAGCCAGATCATCCTGGCATTATCACGGTAATGAGAACTACGTGGACAGAGAGGCTTGTTCAGTATGGTAATAAGGCAGGCGGACAGAGGCAGCGATATGACATCATGGTGGAACAGGGCAACAAAGAGCGCCTTCCTGCTATAGTCCTCCCCTTCTGCTCAGGTCTGGCCAGTGTTTCCCTTCCCTTCCTGTGGCACACAGACCACACACACACACACACACACACACACACACACACACACTTGCAGCAGTTGAATGTAAGGAGTAACCTTGACATATCCTCTAAGTTATTCGCATGTAGAGATAAAAGTGGAGGACGCTGCCAAAAGGAATAAGGCCTGAAAATGTGCTATAGAAGAATAGAAGTGTGAACATTGTGTAGGTGTTACTGCAGTGCTGTTGGCTGGACTACATCAGCTTATACTGGTAAATCTGGTAACACATATATATATATATATATATATATATATATGTATGTGTGTGTGTGTGTGTGTGTGTGTGTGTGTGTGTGTGTGTGTGTGTGTATGTCTTTAGTTCTTTAGTTGCAGCCTCTGAGATACCTGTATATATCTGGTTTATGTCATCAAAAACACAGAACGGTATATTGTTATGAATGTCTCTGCAGCGCCTCATGATTCAGACTAGGGATTTGCCAATGAAAAGTTCACCTGCAGATTTTCATGCCAGTGAAGTCCAAGCGCTGAACAGCGGGACGTTGTGGGGGATGAAGAGAAAAGGCGTTTGTATGATATTGCTGGTGCTGTTTGGCTTCACTGTGCTGGTACCTCACTGACCACCACAGTATGATTCAACAGCGAAGCCGACATTTAACAGTTCAGACAAAGGAGGTGATGTGAGAATGTGTGTGTGAGGGTTGGATAATCAGAAAGAGATAATCGGTTGTTTGTGAACAAAGATGAAATGTTAGTTGAGTGCAGGGAGGAGGTGTGTGCAAAGAAATCCACCAGAATATCTCTCACGTTTTGCACAGTGTAGGTGTAGAGAACAACACATATTCAGCGCACGCCACACAATCGCACTCTGCAGCAGATGTGTTTACATATATGTCAGGTGCACAGCACAGCGTGCATTTCAGGATGTGTGCACGTTTACGTTGACATCGTAAGTGCAGGTTTCTTTTTTAGACTCTACGAACATAAATTCACAGCCAAGCAGGGAAATCTTTGAACGCGGGGACGGACGGGGCCTTCAGGGCTGGCCGGCACAGTTCAATTGAGAATGGGGACGTTACTAGAGAGAGGTCACAAACACTCAGTGCACACTAATACACACAGATGTTTGGGATGCCGGTAACCCCCTGGTGTTACGCCAGATGGATGTCGTTCCCTCTGTGACCTTATTTTTGCTTCAGTCGACATGCCTTCATGATGTCAGAGCCGCTAAGCAGAAACATAAATAAAGGGCGGCGGCCATACTGCCTGCATGGAACAAATTAGCCCCGCAAGTTCCTGTGTGCAGCACAGTACCCTCTGCACAGTGCATATTTCCTCTCATGTGTAAGTGACAGACCATGAGAAAGTGAGGACTGTTTCACAGAGAAAGAAATAGAAGGGGCTGTGAGGACAAGCGGGTTTATGGATGACGTTTACAAGCGTATTTATACTTTTAATAGCTCGAGAGTCACCGACGTGGACATGAAACAAAACACACATAAGTGGGTTTTTTTTTCTTCCTGGTTTATACCATAATTTTAAGATCACAGTGTTTTCCTTTATGTTGATTTTTACAATCCATTTGTACCCCCATCCCCCCTATCCCACAATGCATATGTTTTAACTCATGCTTATAGTGGTACTAGTACTACTCAGCTCCATTCCCACACTTAAATGCTCTCTCCCCCCACACAGACTGGAGACTGAAAGGTTTTATTTGCCATGATAAATTTGCTGTATTTGGCAAAAAGAGGCTCCACAATAGAGCAAGCACCATCACCACCGAACATCTGATCGTCTGTAACAGATCTCAAACTGAAGTCTGGACTAAATAACAGGATTAATGTGAGAAGATAGCAGAAGAACTCAAATGTCTTTTTTCAATCATGTGGTTGCTTTTCAGATTTTTTTTGTGAATTCGTTTGAGCCAAAATAAGGGAATGGATTATGAACAGGGATGTTTTGCTTATTTGCCCATAGGTCTGCAAAAATTGTGATTTTTATCAACCCGAAAACAAAAGAGGGTTGGTGGGCCTGCGGGAGCAGACGAGTTCACTTACTGGTTTATGGCAACTTAGTTACGATAATGACGGAAATTATAACAACAGCAAATATGCAACAAAGCGGAGAAGAAGAAGAAAAAAAGACTTTGGATTACAGGAAACGGGCAGAATTGGACGTGACGGACACACAAATAAGAAGTGGGGGCGGAAAGAGAGGAAAAATCAAACCAATTTAAGAGCAAATAAAAGGAAAACAAGCGGGACACAGAAAGAAAGAGAAGGAACTACATTATTTGTGGATGTGTCAGCATTGTGTTGAAGTTGAATGGTTGGGTGGAGCGTTGACGTTGGGTACAATTATTTGACTTGACGGTGACCCTTTGCAGGAAATCTGCGCCATTTGGTGGACGCGTTCATCCACAAACGTGTTGCAGTAGCACCAGTGCATTCATTTTTAGCCCAGTGGGCCCCGCGGGGAATGACCTTCTCCGTTCTCTGCACTGTTGTGGTTTTTGGCCGGCGTCATGATTTTATTAAAGGAGATTAAAATATCGGACCACACAGTGGCGTGCACTGAGGTCCCGGCGTGCAGCATAACTTTACATATGAACTGTTTTCAGACAACCACTGGTGCTTAAACAAGGAAGTGTGCCAGTTTGTAGCATGTTTAGTCTACTGTAGTGTCGATGAGGAGCAGGTGCTGGAAGTGGATGATTCTCTTGGGGATATTTTGACTTGAGTTATTAATACATCCATGCTTTGTGTTTGTCTGTGGTGATGTGACTACTGTTCGATGTGTGTCAAAGGCCCTTCTGTCAAAAAAGAATGGGACCCAATAGTGGATCATAAAAATAAAAAACTGTTATTGGCTTAGTTAACTACCTACACACATGCCACTGAACATATGGTTTAAGTAGCTGTTTTACCTACGATACATTGTTTTCTTAGTTTATGCTGGATATGTGTGTTGGAGCCCAGCAGGCTTTGCGTGATACAGTACCAGAGTTTCTGCTCACGTCAGTAGCTCTGTCATTTCTTGATTGAATTTGGGAAAGTTTAGACTCCATCCACTGCAGCCAAACCCTGAGAGTCCCACCACGACCAAGTTTTACGCATTTGTCTTTGGTAGAGTGAAGAGTTTTGAAATGTGAACATGTGTTACGTGTTCAGCTGTGTCTAAATGTTTGCACCGAATAACATTTTAACATCGTTTGATTTGTAATGTTATTTTCTGCAAATACAGGAAGATTTGTTGAGGGTTGGGGGTTGGGGGTTCTCTACAGGGATCACTGGTGAGGATGCTGAGGTTTTGGATGCTGGAGGCTGTGGCCGAAGTATTAGCATTGTGTTGTGCATTATGGAGCCATCTGCTGCATATTTCAGGACCTTTTATTGTTCTTAAATGCGGTCAACTGGAAACAACACCAGCAGTTAACGCACATAGACGTGACGGTTAACTTTAGCTGATTAAAATCTGCAGATTCAGAGAAGTACATTTGCAACTCGTCAGCTGGACATTAAGTCATGATCAGTGCAGATAGTGTGTTGTGTCTTTCAGGCTACGTTACATCTGTCTCTGCCTGTGTTTTAGCCAAAAAACAAGGAGACATTTTAAGATATTGTTACATTTTAGAAAAAAAAAACGCGTCTGTGGCATCAGATGCCGACTGAAAACAGAAACACACATATTTAAGTTCACAGTGCACATATCTGAAATGCACGCCAATGTATTATTTATGAGGACAATACCTGTGATGCAGTAATGAACGAGACATGTAGAGTTTCATCAGTCAAATACCAGATAGAATTCTGGTATTTGAATCTGTCATATAATCTAACAGGAGCAACACGGAGCATTTAAGATGAAAGTGAGTGATGGATTTCACACGAGGATGAGGAGGAGGACGAGGGAGTGATGCAGCAGCACTGATGGAGAAACGGCCAAAGCTTTCACTCAGAGGCTCCAGCGTGACGTGGTGCCACTCACATTCCTGGATTATTACTTAAAGATGTCTGCTTGTCATTGATTCCTCCACTCTCGTGCTTTCAATGTTGCCTCTCACACTCGCATCAGGCGCCACGCACGCGCGCAGCCATTTCCAATGTACAGCGGTTAGAGGAAGTCCCTGTCAGTTATTTCGATCAGTCTTCTTGGATGGAAAACAGTGAATTAATGGAATTTTAAATGTAGTTTCATCTAATTGAGGGGACAAAAAAGAAAGATCGTTATGTGTTGGTGGGACATATGGAGGATTTCAAATGGGAAAGGAAAGTGTTAAGTGATTAATGGGTGACTTCACAGCCATTTTCCCCTGAAAGCTCTGAGATGATGTGAATGCTGGTCATTTTTGCTCATGACGGTGTTAAGTTGCCGCAGGAAGCTGATGCGTGATTATTCAGAGCAGAGGAATCCAGTCTGGCAAAGTCCCGGATTCTGATGGGAACTGAGCCGGTCAGAATGGGCTTTCTGTCTGTGTGCCGACACAACACACACACACACACGCGCGCACACACACATTAAACACACTGTTCCACTTTCAGAAAAGCTACTGAGTGAGGACGAAACTCAGAGAGGAGAGATTTACGGAGGAAGTGGGGTGTAATCTATGAATTATATATACACACCGAGACTGTGATTTCATTCAGGGGAGAGCCCACACACAACCCCCCCACCCCCCACCCCACCCACCCCTTTAGACGCCATCAGATATTCATTTGCTCCTGACAAATGAAAATAAACTTTATTACTTCTCTGTGAACTGTGTTTGGTCTTTTTTCAGCTTGTGTTTTTCCTCCGTCACTACAGGTGGAGGAGGAAAGCGCAAGGGAAGGAGCAAAAAATGGAAGGAGATCCTTCGCTTCCCGCATATAAGCCAGTGCACTGAGCAGGGAAACAGCAGCGGTACGTGTTTGTGTGCACACCTGCATCTGAAGTGCACATGTTTGACTGTTGGCTTTGTTTTAAAGCCTGTGCCTTCTTTCCTCTCTGCAGAGAGGGACTATGTCAGCATCTGTGAGAAACAGCCCATTGGGAGGCTTCTTTTCCGACTTTACTGTGAGACCAGACCTAAACTGCAACGATGCATCCAGCTGCTGGACGCAATGGTAAACACACATTAACAAACTGAATGAATGGGTTTTCACCAGACGTCTGACATTAAGGCTTCCTGCAAATCCCAAAGGAAAATGTCAGGGAAGTCAACAATCATGAATAAAGTGATTATTTAACTACTTACTGGACTATGGGCAGGTGCTGTGTGGTCAGTATCTCCAGGGTTCACAGGCGTTTAGAGTATGTGTAGAGTATTGTGGAAAAATAAATATTCCTAGGATTAACATACTGTATATAGACACACACACACACACACATCCACTTTTTCAGTGCACTCACTTAGATAACTACATGGCCTGAATGTACGCTGGCACAGGGTCATGCCGCCAGAGGAGACAATTAAACTGAGTAGTGATTATTCAACCACCCAGGTCCACCAGGCTTCCTGCCCCTTTGCCCCCGTGCATCAGTGTCCCTCACTGTGTGCGTCTAGACAGACGACCACGCACATGACACATTTAAGTCTTTATCTATGCCCAGAATATTCATGGACATGTGACAGGGCAGAAAGGACAGCATTGTTTCCCACACTACCCCCTTCTAATCCCAGAAACCCCCCCACACACACACACACACACTCACATATCCCCATCCTTCTCCTGTGCCCCCTTCAACCACTCAGCCCTAAAAGTGACCATCACCCACTGTGATGGGGAAACCACTTACAAGCGCTCATCCCCAACACATGGCAGAGCTAATTCTGCAGCCCATGTGATGAGGCTGCACTCAGAGCATTACACACAACACTGTACAGACAACAGACCAGACTGCAACAAAGCAGGTGTTTGTATTTGATGAAATAACATGCAGGTCCTGTGCAGTAATGGGGTTGATTGGAACGGTTTCATTATTGAATCCAGTTAGCAGACTGTCCAGAAAGTGAGTAAATTAGACCTGGCTCTTTTCAGACTTTATTTCAGACTCACAAGAGGGAGCACAGCAGTTACACTGAAGATTGGATCAGATTAAGTAGTGAGATAATTATTGAGATAATGAGATAAACAAAACAGAAGAGGCCATGAGAAACCTTCAACACAGCTGTCCAGGGGGAAGACGGACACTGTGCGTGTGTGTGTTAGTGTGTGTGTGTGCGTGTGTGTGTGTGTGTGTGAGGCAGAGGAAGGATTGTGCTACAGTGTTTCCACTTTATGTGTGCTTTTGTGTGCTGAATACCCTCTGCTTCCGAAGGGCTAAAGGGCCATTTTCTTTTTCCTTTGGCTGACCCCCCACCACCACCACCACCACCACACACACACACACACAAACACCATACCACACCCCCCCACCAGCAAAGGGTGGGAGTCACACAGCTCATTGGTGTTTGTGTGCATGCTTTTTTGTGGTTGTGTGTGTATGTATACTTTCTCTAGAGCCTACGATAACAAAGCCTTAGTTAATCAACAATTGGCAGCAATAAGTATTGACTCTCTCTCTCTCTCTCTCTCTCTCTCTCTCTCTCTCTCTCTCTCTCTCTCTCTCTCTCTCTCTCTCTGTTACGCCTTACTGTTTTAATCTATATACATATGTACGTCATATGCAGTGTGTATGATCTGCAGGGCTTCTTTGGTCTTGGTTCTGAGAAGAAGTCCTGTGTCAGTGACGCAGTTGCTTTTTAAAGCCTGTTTTTCCTTTAGCTCCAGGCTTATGTGTGTATGTGTGTGTATGTACTGTATAGACACATGACTGTGTATGTGTGTTTTGTAGTGGAAAGCCGGTGACACTGGTGTGACACACTGTGACACTCCAGGACCTCAAGGAATCCTGCCGTGTTTACTGTGGGGTTGCCAGGCAACACAGGCCCATGTTGGGAAAAAGCCACTGATAGTCAGGCCAGTGTGCATAGGCGCCATGTTGCGCCCACCACCCCCACCTCACCCACCGCCCCCCGTCTTTTAAAGAAGTTAAAAGTGCTGGCTACAATATGCATCAGAGCACTTCATGTTGTCGCCCCTGCAAGATGTTCAGTATGTTCAGTGAGTAACAGCCAGAACTTTTTTTGTCAACAGCGACATATGTTGACACACAGAGCCGGGCTCACCATATGTCTATGTGAGATTGACAGCAACAAACAGCGATACACAGAGTGACATGGCCTCAGCACCACTAAACAGCAGCTTCTCTCTCCTGCAAATTAAACATCAAATTATGATTTTATTTCCCCCCACTAAAGACAATTTATTTAAAATGAATCTTTAACATTTTATATATTATTTAGATTTATATTTTACTTACAAAAGGGAACTTGAGCCAAATGTGCCCTTTTAGTTTCTCACAGTTGTAAAGCAGAGAGAGGGAGTGGAGTTTAGGAGCCATGTTTAGTCCTTCAGTCTCAACATCAGTATCATTTGATGATGAAATGTAAAGTCTTAGTTTGGATTAGGTGGCATCGGTTGACATCACTATAAAACAGATAAATAGGTTTAATTCATTTTGAGGATTTAGGGCCCTTCAGATAAAGTTGAGTTAATTTGACTTCATTAGTGATAGATGTTGTTGAAGCTATAAAGTAAAGGATTGAACATTTGTAATTGAAATACAGACTAGAGGAGCCGGGAATCAAACCGCCAACCTTGTGATAGGTGAATGACCTGCTTTTGACCCATTGCAGCCATAAATAAGAGCTTCCACTGGTACAATGGTTCTTAAAGCATAAAGGGAATCCAGTGCTTTGATTACATCTGTTGAATTAAATGAGATGATATAATGGACATTGTTAATGACGCCGGGTTATTTTGCTGTTCAGGAAGACTATGAGGTGACACCTGATGAAAAAAGGAAAAGCAGAGGGGACCAGATCATCAAGACCTTTCTCTCAAAACAAGTACGTTTCTTCATCTGATGCATCCATCAACCTCCAAAGCGTCATCATTTCACACTTTCAAGCATAAGTATCCATTACAGTGGTTAATGTTGTAAACCTGTGTACAGCAGACAGTAATGGTGCATTACAGCTGAAGAATGGCTCACAGGGAACCTACAAAGTGCTGTTCGCTGTACAAACATAACAATATCATCTGCACAGCAGTATGTACATTATGCACTGATGCTGTTCTGAGCTCTGTGAGTTGTGATGTATGTATATGTTTCTCCTTAGTTTGACTTGTGCGTGTAATAAAAAGTAATGTATTTGTGTGTGCCCGTATGTCACTGTGTGTGTTTACATGTGTTGATGTAGTCACCTCAGCGTGTCGACATAGCGGAGGTTTTTGCCGACCAGTGCAGAGAGAACCTCGAGCTCAGTCCATGTAAGGAGATCTTCAGCAACTGCCGCAAGTGAGTCCCACGCTCGTCCGTCCCTCTCACCTGTCTCCCGCTCTCTCACCTGTCTCCCGCTCTCTCACCTGTCCTGCCTCTATTTGTTTTTCCCTCGCGTTACTCTCGTCGTTGTGAATACAGTTTCTTCATGTGGTTGTGAACGCATTTCGCATTCATTCGTAACGGGTTTGTGTCTGAGCAGAACTGTTCACGACTACCTGAGTGGGGCTCCATTCGCAGACTATCAGAACTCCATGTACTTTGACCGATTCCTGCAGTGGAAGATGCTGGAGAGGTTGGTTAGAACAAAACTCTTGTCATTAAACACTACGCTTTACATTTTTTAATTATTATTATTTATTCTTATTACGTTCATGTGTCTGTTTACTGAAAAATGGGAAGAACAAAGAACATTGCAAAATTATATGAACAGATCTAAAACATACAGCTCACTGAATACTACCATAGATACTATAACCAGACAGTTACTTGTAACTATCAGGTGGCAGGTGAAGTAAAAAAAACAAAGTCAGAAATAAACTTCACTTCAGAGATCATTTAAAAGTGTGTGGCGACTCTCCACAAAAATGTTTCATGCAATGTTTCATTGCGTCTAAATGTAAAAGGCATTTAGACGCATTTAAACAGCAGGCTTTCAGAGCTTCCTTGATTGTATCTGTGACTGGAAAGTGAAATTGCGTCCAAGAGGCTGCGCCCTGTACAGGAAGCAGACTCAGGATGGTATTGAGTTCTGTAGATAGTATCTCTGTCATAATCAATACTATATGAGGATCTATTAATGCATTTTGCTGTGTCTGTGTTCTGTCAGGCAACCAATCACTAAAGACACGTTCAGGCAGTACCGAGTGCTGGGGAAGGGGGGATTTGGAGAGGTAAGAGATGCATGTTAATGTGAATGAATGGGACCAATGAGAAGGATGCTTCAAGTGTTGGGATTTGAATCATTTGAAGACTGGAAATGTTTGCCTCTCAGGTGTGTGCCTGTCAGGTCAGAGCAACGGGGAAGATGTACGCCTGCAAGAAGCTGGAGAAGAAGAGGATAAAGAAGAGGAAAGGGGAGTCCATGGCGCTGAACGAGAAGCAGATTTTAGAGAAAGTCAACAGTAGATTTGTTGTGAGTCAATAAAACACACACTGTTCTCGTGCCTGTTCTCGTGCCTGTTCACGTCTGTGCCACTCAGCATGTTCTTGTCATCTTTTAGGTGAGCTTAGCATACGCATATGAGACCAAAGACGCTCTGTGTCTGGTGCTGACCATCATGAATGGTGGAGACCTGAAGTTTCATATCTACAACATGGGCACACCGGGTTTTGAGAAAGACAGGGTCCAATTCTACGCTGCTCAGATCTGCTGTGGACTTGAGCATCTGCACAGGGAATGTATTGTCTACAGGTATGTATGTATGTATGTATACTGTGCGTCTTCAGTTTACTGGAACTGTGTCTGTGTGTGCATTAGTGCTTTGGCTCCTCAACACTTTGCTGAGTGTTGTGGATTTTCTTTTAATCCGATCTCATGCTGTGTTATTTGTAGGGATCTGAAACCGGAGAATATCTTATTAGATGACAACGGTGAGTTCTGAAAGCTTCGATTTCTGGTTTTGGTGTTGAACTGCATTTTTCTTCTGCTGATGATACAATATGTCAGACAAGACTTGCTCCTCATAAACGATGATCTGATCTTTGAATAAATGCATCATGCTCATGTTGCCGTGTGCATCACTGCTGCAGGACACATCCGTATTTCTGACCTGGGGCTGGCCATCAAAGTGCCTGTAGGGGAACTGATCAGAGGCAGGGTGGGGACTGTGGGCTATATGGGTAAGAGACACTGCAGTGCACATTTCCTTGATAGGTTTATTTACCTGACTCACTAAGTTCTTCAACGTGACCACCTACTTCCGTGTTCACTCCAGCACCAGAAGTGATAAACAATGAAAAGTACGGCATGAGTCCTGATTGGTGGGGGCTGGGGTGCCTCATTTATGAAATGACTGCTGGACGATCGCCTTTCCGCGCCCGCAAAGAGCGAGTGAAACGGGAGGAGGTGGAGAGGAGGGTGCAGGAGGAAGAGGAGGAGTACAACGACAAGTTTACAGAGGACACTAAGGCCATCTGTAGAATGGTGAGGCTCAAAGACAACGCATGTTACTATGAAGACAGTGGATGAACGTTAATAACTTTATGACTCATCTTTGCTTCTTATCACCAGCTGCTGACCAAAGACCCTAAGCAGAGGCTGGGGTGCCAGGCAGATGGAGGAGCGGGTGTCAAGGCCCACTCCTTTTTCAAAAACATCAACTTCAAGAGGCTGGAGGCTGGGATAGTGGAGCCTCCCTTTGTGCCTGATGTGAGTGGTTGAATAACGTCCACTGTCAAACTCCCAGTAAAGATCTTCTCTCTTCACGCAGATCTTCACGCAAACTGAGAATTGACAACTACTGGATATGTTATAAATGATTCATTATGATAAATAGCATTGTCGTTTTTCCCTCTAACCACGTCTTTTTCATGGCCGTCGCCCCGCACAGCCTCGGGCAGTGTACTGTAAGGACGTTCTGGACATAGAGCAGTTCTCCACAGTCAAGGGAGTAAATTTGGACCAAACTGACAACGACTTCTACTCCAAGTTCGCTACAGGCAGTGTTTCCATCCCATGGCAGAATGAGGTAAGTGTGTTACACTTAATTCATGTTTAAAAGCTGCTGGTTGGGTAACTGCTGGAAGGGTTCGCTAACCAAAGTTCTCTGCCCTCCTCTCCTCCTCCGCCACTCGTCTCCGTCAGATGATCGAAACTGAATGTTTCAGAGATCTGAATGTGTTTGGGCCTCAGGGGACGAGACCCCCAGATCTGGACTGGAATCAGCCGCCGGAGCCGCCGAGACGCAGCCTGTTGGACAGGATCTTCAGGAGGCACGTAAGTGGACACACAAACATACGACACACACACGCCCACATCCAGATGAACCCACTCTAATCATTCTCTCTTTTGCCTTCTTCTTCTGCCGCAGCACCCAGATGTGTCCATATCCCACAGCCGTGTCCAGTCTTCCAGCGTAAACTCTGTGGACTCCATGTCCAACTCTGCCCCCTAGTGGCTTGGTGACAGTGTGGGCGCCACACACAAAGGGAAGGAACTCCTTGGGGCTTCCTTGCTGCTGATTGGTCCACATCTGGGGCCTGAGCAGCAGCCGGAGACAGCCTGTCTAAAAGCCTACATGGTCAGCCCATTGGGTGGGGGTGGGTGACCAGGCCCTGAGACCCTGGGCATTTGTAGTGGGATGGTCGGTGTCACAGTGTCGAGATGTTTGGAAATATTTGGACAAACCTAACTCACCCTCAGGATTGTTGGACTACAGAGCAGAGCCACTGTTGTTGATGAAAACAGGAAAAGATAGAAAACAAGCTAATATTCAGGGGATCCACTGTAAAATAAAGACCACCACAGGGAATAGAAGACGGGGTCTTAGTGAATTTTTCTTTTTTCAGAAGTGGAACGTTGTTTCTCAGTCTTCTGTCTTCTGGCCTATATCTTCTACCAGTATCTCTCCATGTATTTACACGCCTCTGAGCGTCACCACCTGAACAACTCCCACTCTAACTTACTCTTTCTCTGTATTTCCACATCCCATACCTCAGATCACTCCTTAAACATTCACAACACACGCACCTCGACAAACCTCAACACATAAATGTACATTGCCTTGCGTACACTCAGGCCAAAGATTATGGTTTAGTTTTGTGATGCTGTTGTCATGTTGATTTCCTGGGTTTTGAAGGTTCCTAGCCGTCGTTTAGAAACAGGAGGATCAGAATGTGGGATCCTTTTATACACGTTCTCTAAATATGAGCCTGTAGACATATCATACTGCTTAAAGCACACATACAGTACATACATACGCAGTCAGACAGATGTATATACACACACATACACACACACACTGACACACACACACACACACACACACAGAATAGTGAGAATTGTGTTGTGTTTTCATTGCATGGAAAACTGTAAGTATGGACAGCTGTATCCCTTTTGCTTCTGCATACCTCATTCCACTGATGTTAGCATTGTATACACACGGACATCTCCCTCGGTTTACAGTGTCACTTTATATTTGACATTGTGTGGAGTTTGAAAAACTAATTACTATGCTGTACAGAAACAAAAATCTCTTATTTTGTTTTTTTTTTCCTCGTCTTTTTTTTTTGCTCAATTTTCTGCACAGTACCCCCCCATGGAGTGAAGAGGAACACATGCACTCAGCCTGACCTTCAATTTGCACAATCTAAAATCAAGTCATGCTGTTTTATCACCTTGAAAATGTTACCTCTGCTCATTAAGGCACATCATTCTCACAAGCCAGTTATCTTCTACGTGTAAAACTGAAGTGTTCTTGCTCTCCCTATGCCTTTTTCCATTTGATAAGAT
Organism: Trinectes maculatus; assembly: GCA_016785345.1. Classification (NCBI taxonomy): domain Eukaryota; kingdom Metazoa; phylum Chordata; class Actinopteri; order Pleuronectiformes; family Achiridae; genus Trinectes; species Trinectes maculatus. Next base: position 348,243 of record JAFBJQ010000923.1, read on the forward strand.
AATGCTGCATCGCCATTGTTGTCGGGTGTACAGGTTTTTATATGTGGCCCCTTTACATTTATTTTTAACTTGCTCTTCAAAATGCCTCACAGCTCCAAAGGGTCTTCCTCTCGTTGAGTGTTCAATCAAAGACACAGGGTATCCACACCTGCATTAAACGTCTCTCACATATAGTTTTATTTAATCGCCACAGGTATATCACGTCCGAGCAGAAGAGAAGAGGAAGACAATGGAGGATCCTGCAAACACCACACAAAGAAGTGGCCTTCATTCAGCAGCACAGCCAATGAAAAGGGAGGAGGAGCTCAGTCTCCTCCGCTTGTTTTAAGAATGTGCTCTTTTCACTATTTGAGGTATTAAAAGCTGGTCCATGCAGTAATTTCAATCGTTTCTACAATCTAATGCATGCTTGTTTTTTTCTGCATACTTAATATGTACTGAAGTGCCTCCTTGTTAGCATGATCTCCCAGACAATGCCCACACAGACATCAGCACTTTGTTTACTCTGACTGTCATGTTCTGTTTGTTTCACTGGGGGACACGTCCACACAAACACACACGGACTCACACAGTTTGCTGGAAGTGAAGGGGGAGGGGGTGAAGGATGCAGGGAGGAGGGGGTTGATAAACGAGGGAGCTTTCCTTCTTCTTGTGATGTACAACAAAGTGCTGAGTGCATGTGAAAGCCAAACCCACTGTGTTCTTCAAGTCCCAATAAACTCTGTGCTATAGTTTGAGTACTCCACAGTTGTTTTCCTGTCTCCTTACTCCACATGTCCACAGAATATGTACACATGCAACTAATAAGAGTTAATATTTTTCTAATTATTATAGGTCCTCATGCGCATAGAGCTGTGGACAATTAGGTGCCTTTGTTTATAATGATGCAACACTGACATAGCACCGTTTGGCATGTGTTAACTGTTCTCTGTGCCTTCAGTGTCATGGGAAAAAATAATATCTGGAAAGAAGGCATGTGAACATAGCCTGTAGTCCATTCAGCACTGAATAAGCCTGTAAAATAAACCTTTCATATGCAACGCATGTGACATGCAAGTAAAAAAGAAAAAAAAAACACATGAAGCTTCAACCTGAGGCCTTCTATCAGACAGGTTCAAACAAAGGAGGACTCAGAAGCAGGAGTCGATTCACAGAAATCAAAGAATCAGGCAACAGGCAGGGTCAAAAAAACACAAAGACCTGGGCAAAGATCACAAGAACACAGAGAAACAAACTACTGGAGTCATCACACAAACTGGCACAGACCATACAGCAGCACGAGGACTATATACACAGTGCTAATGAGGAACAGGTGAAACAAATCTGCAGGGCATGCAATTACTCAGGGGCAGGAAGTAAAGTATGTGAAAAGAGAGACAAAGGTGAGTGTCAAAATAAAACAGGAAACATGACCGTGATGAGTCCTCAGGGTGTAACGCCATCTTGTTATTCCTCAGTATTCATTGATTGAACCCAAATATTTCTGATCAGCTAGACATTGTTATTTTTTTCGTATGTTTTTTGTCAGTTGAGATGCTATCACTGACTGTACAGTATATGCCAGACAGACCATGTCAGAAAACCTGCAGAGACACCCACTGCAGCATAAGTCTCCAGGACACAGCCAACACAGGGAGAAGATTCAACCCAGAGCTAAAAACAAGCTGCATCAGCAGGCCAGACTATAATACACATTATTTCATCATGATGCCTGATGTCTGTTCAGAACCATGGACCTTGACCAGGTTCTTAATCCCTCACAGAGAGGCTCATTAAAACTCAGTGGTGCTCCTGACAAATCATGGACTGAAACATGTATGACTCATATAGGAAGTAGACCTACGTGTTCCCTTATTAAACGAGAAACTCACTCTGCACAAGGCCAGAGGGAGCGATGGATTATTCCTGCCATCTAGTCAGAAGGATGCGAGGTTGCAGGTCAAGGTTACTTCGTTCTTTTTTCCTTTTTTTTCCTGATCGTGTTTTCTCTCTGTCCATTCCCGTCCACCAATCAGATGGCCTCTTGACTGGTTTCTATTCCTGTGGTCACGCGCGCTGATGACGGAGAGCGGGTTTTGACATTCGGCTCGCTGAGGCAATATTGCCTTTAGATACTCGCTCGCTTTGGAGGAGTGAGTAAGGTTGTCAAAACAATTCAGCTGTTTGAGAAACATGATTTACGGATCATGGTGCGCCATGCGGTGATTCAGTCTCAATGACTGAGAGGCTGAAGCAGGACATTGACAGTATCATCTGGGTGTTGCTATTATGAAACATGAGGTTTTTGATAAGTCTAACCGCCATACACACTGCTGGGTGTATATATAATGACAGTGATAGTGTTTATATTGAGAAGGCAGATATGTGTCTGTGTTAATTGTATGTAGCTGTAAAGGAGATAACTAGTGATATGTATCAAGGTTAAAACTGACCTCTTGTTAACACATCCAAACTCAGATAACAGAAATCATATTTGTAAGCAATTTTCTCAAAGTTAAGGAAAAACACGAAGCATCAAGGCGTTGAAGCAAAGTTATAGCTATTATGATTATTATGTTTATTATAATGAGATGTTAGTGAGAGCCTTGACTCTCCGGCACCCCAAATACAACATTACAGTTGATGACTGTTTATTTCCACTCAGTGATAATGACACTAGATATTGCGTAGCTCGTACTAGGATAACAGTCATTATGGAGATAAAACCAACCAAACTGAATGGAATTTTTTTCCCCCTTAAATTCCGCAGCAAGTGTTTAGGCTGTAATGGACCATGAAGAGATGGATGAGTCACTCAGGGTCTCTCTCACTGACCTCTTTTGGACTATCATCGCTGTGTGTGTGTGTGTGCGTGTGTGTGCAAGGCAGTGGGCCCGGGCACTGGACGTTATCTGACACGGTGTTTCTGAGAGTCTGAGACATGCTGGTCGTGTCCGCAGGGCAGCCTTGATGACATGGCCGTTGGAACAGTGAGGTGATGTGTGTGTTTATCTGTGTGGTGATAGCGTGGCGGCCTTGTGAGCAGTGCGCTTATATATACAGACACTCTCAGGCACCAACAGACAGAAATCCAATCCCTCTCCAGAGCAGCTTCAGTCGTTCACTTCTTTCGAGAACATTTACGACTCGTATGATTTTAAATCTTTTCACTTCTCTCATAATAATCCTGTTAAAGAAAATGCTCCCTGCAACCTTCAAACTGTGCGCTGGCATCTCCTACCAGCATATGAGAAACATGACAGGTGAGTGAGGGAATCCACTTCGGCGATGCTTGCCTTGGCCTACATTTCTCCCTGCTTTGCGTTATGCTCTAAAATGCACATTTATGTTTGTAAAGGTCGGCACATAGCACATGATCAGATTAGCTCAATCACTAAGGACAGAATGAAGCCTTTGTTTAATTAGTTTTTTTATGCTTTTTTAAAATTTATTTGTGTTATTTCCTTTAAATTAATTTACTGTTAGTGCAGTCACTGTGTTTAATATGATAATAACTATTGGGCTTGTGTCTGCCACCCCCAGGTTTGAGGAAGAATGCCATGGTGGCCATTCATCACGAGCTGAACAGACTCGCCGGCCCGGGTCCCAGTAACTGGATCAGCCATGTTCGCAGACGGAGCTCCCTTCTCAGTGAGTATTCACATGTGGGAATGAAATGCAGGAGGAACTTGAACTGACAAGTGATGCTATTAGAATTACATTCAGTAACGTAACTGCCATTTACTGATTTGCCACTTTTTTTTCAAGGTTCCCGGATTAAAGAAGAGAATCAATTCAGTGAGGCAGAGATATCCTATGTAAAGCAAGGGGAGGATGCGCTGAGGAAGGCTATCAGCATCCTCGGCGAGCAGGATGGCTGGACCGTCGAAACCGTCGCTGTGAGTATTGACCGAAAGACAACAGTTTGTTGTACTGTTGTTTGACAACAGTATTTGAATAACACAAAATATAGTTTGGAATGTGACATATAATTGATTCCGTCAAATCTGAGAGAAGATACTTGAACACCTCCACTATGCGTTAACTTCCTGCAGGCAAATGGAGACAAAGTCCTGAGTAAGGTGTTGCCTGATATCGGTAAGGTGTTCAAGCTGGAAGTGATGCTGGAACAACATCCTGATCATCTTTACGATGAGCTTGTAGGGAAAATGGAGCAAATGGGGAAGTGGAATCCTAATGTCAAACAGGTTAAGGTGAGAGAGTTGAATCATTCTGATTTTCAACAGAAAGAAAAAGAGATATACAAATATATCTACTTTGAGATCATTGTTATATATTTCAAATTCAATCACACAGATCCTCCAAAAGATCGGCGAGGACACCATGGTTACCCATGAGGTGTCTGCGGAGACTCCAGGTAATGTGGTGGGACCGAGGGACTTTGTCAGTGTGCGCTGTGCCAAACGCAGAGGCTCCACCTGCTTCCTGGCTGGAATGTCCACTCAGCATCCAAAGATGCCCGAGCAGAGGGGCTTCGTCAGGTAAGCGAGTCCTTTACTTGTTGTAACGCTTGTGTCCTGATAGAGGGCCACGAATGGACAAAGACTATATCAGAGTATTACTGTAGTAGATGGATGGATATGACTGTTGTTGTTGTTACAGGGCAGAGAATGGACCTACCTGTATAGTCATGAAGCCTTGTGCTGAGGATCCAAATAAGACTAAGTTCACCTGGTTACTGAGTTTAGATCTAAAGGTACAGTATATGGCTGAGTTAACCTAAGTGTCAGAACTGTGTAAAAATGTCACATTTTCCCATCTAACGCTGGATTTGTGTTTGTCGTACACAGGGCTGGATCCCAAAGACAATCATAAACAAAGTGCTCTCTCAGACGCAGCTGGACTTTGCCAACCACCTCAGGCAAAGGATGGCTAATAATGTTTCTATGGAGATGGCTCATGCCTGCTGACACAAGATGCCTCTTGAGCTTTGGCACAGTACGCTCATCGGTGGCAGAGGAGCAACCCCCTGCTCATTAAAAATCACATAAATCTGCTCATAACCGCTGACAACAACAAGAGGACCCAGAGTGTGCTGAGGAGATCAGATGAAGACAGCGCTTGTCTGAGATACACGCAAACATCTCTTTCATTCGGCGAAACGTGTGCTTGTTTTGGCCCATGAATATAAACTCTGTTGTGATATTTTGCGTTATTTTGCGTTATTTTGCGAATCTCACACATTGTGTGCCTTGACTGATTCTGACACATTAATTCACGTCACTGCGCTCCACCTCGGCAGACACACACATTGTTTCCTTTTGATAAGACCCCAGTCGTTGTCCCTCTCTGCGCTGTGTCTATGACTTTTTATTTCAGTGTTTAATTTATTGCTATTGCACAGATGCACTGCTTTACAGCAAGGAACAAGTGAATAAACAATTCCACTGTCATTGCTCTTTGTGTTTTTGTGTTTGCATTATGAGAAGGTAGTGTGGAGAATGGGTACTCTTTTATATCCTGACGCATGAGAACTAAAAACCCATTCATTTTTTCAGTGTGCATGGTTACACCAACCACCAAGTCTGAAAACACTGACCATGTGCATATTTTAGAAAAAACATAACAACAGCACACAAGGAAAACACAGCTGAGCAGAACACATTCAACTCATCTTCTCCTTAGCAACTGCAGAGTGACTCCACTTTGACGGGGAGGAGAGGGGCGAATTTGACGGTTCGTCTATAAACCATGAAAAATGTCTTCCTGTTGCCTGATGGCTTTTCAGGCTGACAGTTTGCCAGAGTGAGCAGGTGTTTGGCCATTCAGATGCATGAGGAGCCCAGCAGAGAGCGGTCCGGCGTGAGCCAGCAACACATTCCCCGAGATCAAGTAACGGCCGATCACGTCCCAAACAGGAAATCTGTCCTCCATTACTGCCAGTTGTGTAACATTTTTCCGAATTTGTGTAGTGTTAATCCATCCAAAATGTATTCTAACAGCCTCCTTTGTGCATCTTGGATGTGGTGCAGAGTGCAGGGGCCAGGATTAGTTCATCTGATGACCTGAGATCTCATTCTCTGGCTGCAAGATATCCACAGCTCTGCTTGAGAATTATGTAAATACCTCTTAACACTGAGGCCTGGAGGAAATTTCTGAAATAGAGATATGGCTGGCTGTAACCAATCTACTGGTAGCTGTTTTCCAATGCCCCCCCACCCCCCACCCCCCGACTTATTGAAACTTTAGCCCTGAGACAAATGCCTTGTTTGTTATTCCAGTGTGCATTTTAAAAGGGAAAAAAATGAGAGTGCTGGCTTGTGTAAATACAAAACAAACGTTTTTCCTTGAACGAATGTTCCAGAGGGTAATAACTGCTATCTGCTGACAGTCTGAACATAAGCAGATGTGAGGACAGTCGCAGTCACGCTGAGATCTTGTTATTTGTGTAATGTGGGTAGTGGAGAAATTCTGATGGAGGGAAAGAGAAAAGGATCCAGTGCTGATAAGTTATGTAATACAACCAGGAAGATCAAAACATGCTATCTGGCACTCATATTAATTCCCTGGCACTGATGGAAGCCTTTTGCTTTTTCCCTCCGTATCCATCTGTGCAATTCTCCAATGAGAATCAGACGCCGAACAGCCGCTTTCTCTTCTGTCAGACATCATCTGAGAATCATAAACCAAAATAAAACACAGTTTATATTTATAGTTTCCAAATGATGATTACCATCACAGTGTGGTTCAGGGTGAAACTTCCACAGCATGGCGAACACAGGACCTGTCGTGGCTGATGGGAGGTGGGGATGTAAAAAGAGGTCAAACAGTCCCTGCTGCTGCTGCTGCTGCTACAGGCAGGGAGGGAGAGCGATGACGTAATGAAGCTCGAGCTCGACAGGAAACCACAATTCCCAGGATGCACTTGAAACTACCGTGGCCACTGGACGGGGGAAGGGAAGCTGAGATTGGAGGGAGAAACAATCAGAAACTGAGGTACTTTTAAAATGCTTCTTTTAAACGCCTTGGAATGACATAACATGCTGCAGCGGTGATGTTTCCGTGCTGTATTTAACATAGACGCGTGGAAGACAAAGGCGGATCTGTCCGTACGCTGTGTTTGGAGACTGACTCCATCCCCCGTTACACTTCACTAGAGCTACAGCTAGCCCGTTAGTTAGCCTGACAGCTGGCTTTTCTTATGCTAGCCAGATCTCAACTATTTAAGCGCACTTGATCTTCGTGACCAGACCTTTGCCTTCCATGGCGCAGAAGTGTCCTGCTTTCGTTCAGGGCAGACAGTCGCTGTATTGTGTGTGTGTGTATGTGTGTGTGTGAGACTAAGCGCAGCGGCGTCTTTGTGCCTGCGGGGTTGCTATCTGACATATTGCTAGCTTGTTGGTTGTGACAGATAACGTTAGCTAGCTGACGTTAGGCTGCTGCTGTAGCTGTCAGAGCGCCGATGTGTAACAGAGACTGTCATCTGACTGAGAAAAGCTATAATAATAATAATCATAATAATGCTTTTTTTTTACATTTTTTTTTACATCGAATGCAAAGACGTGTAGAGTAAAAGTAGCATCACTTGATAAAACTAATCTGAGCCAGTGTTTATGAATTGAGTGTCATCTTTGTTTCCCCTGCTATTGCTTTGACATGTCATAGTATATAACATAGATCTATATGTTTCACCTTTTAAATGATTTATGCACTAGCAATCATGCACTGTGTAATATGTGTGCTGCACATTAAATAAATTTGCTTAATTGAATGTGTTGTTATTTTACTTTTCAGATATTGTGTACATGTACTCTATCCATGACCCACATCTGGACACCTGCAGCTCAGACTTTGGACACGTGCTGCTGCTTCACATGAGGCTGAAGACATAACACTGCTTTGGTGCAAGAAAACTAACCTGCACCTGTAGCGGTCCCTCTATGCACGCACTGGTTTTATCTCTCGTGCCAAAGTAATGAAGCGTCTCGGACAGGCAGAGCCCAGTCCCGAATAGCGATGTCATCATCCAGCGTCTCAGTGCGTCCGATGGGGCTCAGGAGTAAACCCATTGGCCAAGCAGATCTTTGGGGCAAGGGAAGGAGGCAAGTTTCCAGGAAACTCGTGCATTGATGGGTGTCCATTTCCTCCCATCAGCTCTTGTAGACAGATACCTCTTCATCCCTCTGAGTGCACGCATTCAAGGTTAGACTTTGGAGTAGCTAATAAAACCAGGCTCCTGTCAACACCACTGAGTCACCATTACTGCCCCAACCCCAGTACATGATGTGCAGAGCACTGATTTCTGCCGGCAGTGACGGTTATATGAAATCACACTGATGACTCTGGACATTGGCTTTTCTGTGTGTATGAGTAGAACTTTACAAAAGCTTAAACATTTGCAGTCACAACAAATGTGCGCTACAGAAATCATGGTGGTCCTCGAATCAGCTCCTCAGCTCATCGCAGCCCATCGCTTCAGAAGTCTGTAGAGGCCAGGATCAGGAACACAAACTCCAGCCAACACACTCAAATGCAATGGAAGAAGACTTTGATGTCACGTCTCATGCTGAGGTAACATTATTTCACCTTTGATCTTAGTGTATTTATAGGTAATCACCTGCTAAAAGTGGGAGTTGGCACTGTCTCCATATTGATAGTCACCACAGGGATAGATGTTCCCTTCTGCAATTTGTTACAGATTTAAACAATATAGAGCTCAGTTATTTAAGCAGTTTTGCTATATGTATTTTACATGAGACCTAAGGTCAACACTTGTCCTTCCACATTACTGCTAATCTCCTATCTGGCCTGCTTGGCATATTACCCTGTCGGAAGCTGGCATCTACAACTTGGTTTTCTAGACAAAATATTAATTTTTGCTGCCTGATCACTGTCCTTGTGCGCTGCTGTTTTTGTAAACAGTTGGATAAGCAGGGACTGGTGACAAGTTAAAGGAAAAACCATAGTGTCTTTTTTTAGTGCATCTTGTTATTGATCCTACACGTTTCTGGACAGGCTGCATTATTGTTACCTAGTTGGTACCTTGTGTATGTAATCTACATCTGCACCATGTGGCTTCCTTTCCATTAGGGTCTGAATGGTTTGTCATGTGAATGTAAACCATTGGAGGAGATCACCAATGGACACCGGAATCATAAGCCTGTGAGTACGGCTAAAAATCACAGTCACTTCTCAGTGAGACACTGAAACTTGTTTTTTTTTTATTGTCTGTTAAGCATTTTATTTCTAACTCCTAATTCCTTTTTCACTAAACAGGTCATGAATGGACTGATTATTGGTCATAATGTCAAAGACCACACCAATGGCAGTGCACCACTCAGATCTCTGCCGGTAACTTAATTTAATTATTAATATCTTGATTTAACCAGCCGAATCCTTGGTTGGTGTGCGTTAATGAATTGATTATTGTCCAGATTTCAGCACTGAAGCAGAACGGTCTTCTGCAGACCCTGGCAGCTGGAGGGGACCAGCCTAAACCTACAGGTAACACACACAATCTGACGTAGCCTGTCTTTTGTCTCACATCCTTGTCCCTCAGGAATCTGACTGTATCCTAGATACCTGGCCACTGCTGAAGGTAAAAACTCCCACAGGAGTGAAGGTTGTCTACTAAGAGCAATTGCCAAGTCTCAGCGGCACCCAGGATGATGCAGGTCTTCAAGAAGGATTTATGACTGAAAGTGTCAGCCATGCACTATAGCTCATTGTCTAAGTAGATGCCAATTCTGTTTGAGTGCTCCAGCCAGTGAAATGTGTGTGTAGAAGCCATGTGAAAGTATATAGGATGAATAGGATTCTGACCTCACCTTTGTGATCCTCTGTACAGAGGAAAACGGCGAGTTGGAAAAGGCCAGACAGGAGTGGGAGGCTCTGGAGAATGTCCAACCAGGTCAGATGCATCTTGGTGTTTCACCTTTTTGACAGTGATCATTTTATTTTGTCTCTAAGTTGTTGGTGTAGAAGAATAATCTTGTGTAATAACTCCCCAGTACTCACTGAGGACTCCAACCCAACCCCACTCATCTCCTTCAACGAAGCCCTGCAATACTTCCAGACCACAGACCTTGGGGACCTGCTTGTGAGAAATGCTTCATATTGTAAAACTTAATTTCAAATAATAGTCCAGTCTCAGATGATGGCAGTGTGTGTGTTTACCTGCATTTTATTGGTTTATATAATAAGTTCAGCATTTTGTACATTTTACAATATCCTCTCTATAGCCCAAAGATTTAACAGCCTCCCAGGGAGGAAGAGGAAGCAGTTGGGAAAGAATTGTTGTGAAAGACATAGAGGAAATGGGAGTTTGTGTAATATTAACTGCAAGTGTATGAATTGCAGATCAACTTTGTTGAGTGTACTTTAATTGTTAGTAACAGCTAACTATGGTTAAAATTGGTATTGATTGTTTGCTTTCCACTCTGTAGAAGAACATCCAGCCAACCATTCGCAGGACAGGTCTGGCTGCTATCACACACTTCCTCTTTGGACCTCCACGGCTACACAGGGAACTCATAGAGGAGAGGGATCTCGTCTTTGCCATCGCACAGTGTGAGTGTGTCTTTTGCAAGGCCTGTAATCACCCCCAACAGGTATATAACCCATAGTTGTCTTTATCAAAGCACAGCTTTATTTGTTAAAATATGTGTGTTTCTATAGGCCCAGTGGACAACGGCCAAACAGTCCACATGCGTGTCCTCCAGACCATTTATAAGAGACTGATTGGCAGCAGGCTTGACTGTCCTCGCTTTGGGGCGCACTGGGAAAACATTGGCTTCCAGGGTGAGATAATATGTCCTCCTGCACTATAAATACAAACGTTCACCTCTTTGGATGTTCATGTTAAATATATCTTGCGACTAAACCAGTGGCCTTAAACTTTACAACATCATTGACTGAAACTAGTAAACTTAAAGGTTTATTAACAAAACTTACTAGCAGTGTTATTATTGCAAATTGAATATTTCAGTGGACTTATGATGACCGTAATAACATAATTATTATTTAAAAAAGAAAGCTCTGCACCCAGAATTAATAACATTTCGCAACAACAAGGAAATACCATCCTAAATGTCACTTAGTCGTGTCGTGTGTTGCTTTGTTTTCTGTACTGCAGGTACAGACCCAGCCACTGACCTACGTGGCACCGGTTTCCTGGGACTGATGCATACTCTGTACTTTGTGATGGACCCAGAGACTTTGCCACTGGCTAGAGACATCTACAAGTTATCACAGCACCCCACACAGGTATCACAAAGTCATTAACAACACTCACCTTAAGTAGTTCACTCATGTAAGAGTCTGTGAATGTGTGTATTCATGATCGAGCTGCACCTATCACAGTTATTTACTTTTTTCCCCTGATGTTGGACACCTGTTTCTGATATCAGATGTGGCTAATCTTTCCAACTCCTCCTACTCCAGTCATGCTGGTTTTACAGCTGACCCAGACCTTTGTTCTCCCTGCAGAGGAAACTAGAGTGAAAACGAGAATGACCTTTCCATGTAATCTTTGAAGGTATTCACTGTGGATCTACATTTCCTTGTGTTTTTTCCTCTGGTTCAGAATTTTCCATTCAGTGTGATGTCAATCAACATGACCCGCATCGCTCTGCAAGTTCTCAGAGAGGAGGCCTTGTCTAAGTGAGTCACTGGTCCTTAGTTTTTGTTGTGCCACATCTTTGGGAGTTTGTTTGTGCTATGCTGTCTATTATTCACACGATGTCTATTCACACCAATGCACGTCTCTCTTTGGTTTCACCAGGGAGTGCAATCGGCGTCAGCAGGTGGTTGGTGTACTGAACGAGTTTTATGTCGCCACATATCTACACCTGTACCAACTGTGGAAGACCCAGCAGAAGACCATTGCTGACTCTGGATTTGTACTAAAAGGTAAAGAAAATGGTGGATTCTGGATCTTTTGTTGAATTTATTGTTAGTATTTTTCAGAAAATGACACCAAGATTACAGAAACACAGGTAAATACAGATTATCATCCCGGCCTGAGTCTCACAGTGTTTCTGTTGTCTGCCATTTTAGAAGTGGAGCTGTTTGCCAAAAAGAATCCCAAGCAGATGCTACGCCGACTAGAGGTCTTCCTGAAAGAGAGACAGGCAGTTGCAATCCCCCGTGGCACGTCATCAGACCCTCAGGCCCCTCAGCCTTCTCCCAGCCTGGGGGAGCGAGGGGCCAGAGCTGGGGCAGAACAAGGAAGCAAAGGAAAGGAGATGCACTTCACAGGAGTGTGTGATATACCGGATATGGAAGGAGAGGCTAGACTCATCTAAGCTAGACTCTGCGTGAGTGTATGTGTTTGTGTGTGTGTGCACGCATGTGAGCAATCCTGCTTTTGGGAGTATCTAATAGTGTATTTGCAAGAGACCTACTCGAGAGCTAGAAGAACCACACCAGACTCTGTTCTACGACCTGCGATCTGAACCTTTTCAAACACTTCCACTCCCTCCCCTGCTGCTGGGTTGTTGCACTTTGATAAGATTATGCTCGGGGGGGTTCTTACAGAGATATATTTGTTTTTGTCTTTTTATTAATTTATTTTTTTTAAGATGGATCATAGAACAGTGAACTATAAAGAGCCCTAACAGGCCAGGAACACAGTGCATCACAAAAACAAGAAAGTGGATGTTTGCACTTTTCTGTAGGTTTCAGCCAAATTCTTGTGGTTAAACTGAACCTCCCTCGAAATCCAGAACATACATGCTTGTGTTTCCACCAGGATCTCAGTCAGGTTATGTTAGCAGAGCAGAGACAGGGACAAGGCTACGAGCAGCCTTTTTACCAGCCTATCTCAGCATACTGCTCTGTCACATGAGCATCCTAACAGCCCCTAGTGCAACTTAAGGGCAGCATCGTTAGACATATTATTAAGTGTTAATGTTAACTAAGAGGAAAATATGAACATGTTTTAAGCCCCTCTATAGTTTTCTCTCAGCACGATCGGGGAGTGGCAGGTAGAAAACCCAGCGTGGTTACAGAAGCTTTTTGTGCAGGAAACAGAAATTGCAAGTATATGCTGTTAGAAATCTTACATAGTAGGCTTTGAATGCAGCTTGCTTTGAAGGTCTAATCCCTTTGCATTCTCTATCAGTGTGAATGAAATATACAATATGTGAAAGATGTTCAAAAGAAAGAATGGAGCCTCAATCCAGATGTGCGGTGGTGTAGCCAGTTGTCGGTGCAGTCATGGTGTCTGTTGCCAGGGGTGTGATAGTTTAAGTGCAGAGCTCCCACCTAATATGGGGGGAATATATTTTAAATAATTATATTCTGGTCCTTTCTGAAGGGACAGCTGTCATAACTGTGGAGTTATGAATAAAAGCACTTCAGATTTTTGTTATTAGACTGACGGCTGAGTGACCGTGTGACGGATTTCTAACACTGTTCAATTCCGACGAGACGCTTCATAGCAGAGTCTGTGCGCTTGGCTTGGTCCCTGCTTAAGTCAAAGGTCTGGTATGAGCTTTCTCTACATTCCGTTACGAAGCATGTGATTGTAATCTTTTGACCAGTTAAAATATTATTGGTGTGTGAGTGGTGTCTGGTGTCAAACGGATGAGCTGATATTGATGAAGGGTGCCTCTCCTAGGAGATGTATTGTACAGTATGCAATCCCAGCTCTTACTCAATGATAATCAAAACGATCGTGCTGTGTGACGATAGAAATCGTTCCTAACTTCAGGGTTTGTGTGCCAGTGTGTGTGCGTGTGTGTGTGTGTGTGTGTGTGTGTGTGTGTTGTATGACAGGAACGGACTACAGATGGGGTGCTTTCCGCTGCACACAATAAGCCAGCCTTACTAAGTACTTGATCCATCAAGCTGCAGAGATGGTACTTCTGTCAAATTAAAAATGGTACATAGCATTGCTGAAGAATTATCGTAAAAAAAAAGAAGAAGGCATACTTCAGATTGCTTTTTAATAAAACATGGTGGCTCTGGATACAGCTGGTCTCAGTGGCTCCGAGGCCTTGAATGGGTTGAGCTCCTCAGCAAAGCTGGCTACTGCTCTGTGCCAATGTGAAACCGTCTCCCATCGCCGTAGTCTCAATCTGTAGCATGTTCAGGTAGCACTAGTACTGTAGCATCCTATAGCCTCCTCCTCTTCATACAGCTTGTTGATGTCACGTCTCGGTTACAGTCTGTAGTGTCAGTGAGTCAGTGAACTGTTACTACTATAGCACATTCATTTCATGTTGTCATGAAGCCTCCCTCTGTACGCACACATTTAGGTGGCACCGCGTACGTTCTGCAGAGAGGGGGGGTAGGCCGCGATCGTAAAAACGGTGCCTGCTTCCAGTCGAACCATGTGGGGGTTGAATTCTAGTTGGTCCTTGCCTCCTTTTTTTTTCCTCTTTCCTTTGAGCCACTGTGCTGCAGTAGACTTTGTGTAATGCAGTAAACAGACCCCTGAGACATGGATATACACACACAAAATAACACAGGCATGTAAATTTTAAATGTCAACATCCACTCAAATAATTGTGCTTCGCCATCTCAGTTCTCCACCACATAATGTCCAGAATCAGCTGATGTACTTTTGCCAATCGTTCGCAAGTGATTTGATTGATCAGGAAAATTTTGCACTGTTGTAGATGTTTGATAGTTTGTGTGACGTATGCAAGAGAAAATGGGCCCCGAACAGGCTTTCATCTTCAATAGCCATAATGTTCATCATCACTTCCACCTCACAAAACAGGCTTCGTGGAGTCCGATTCCCCTCCTCGCTCTAAAGAAGTTGCACCGCAGATATAATCTCGCATTTAGTTTTATTAAATTTCAAACTGAGGAGCAGTACAGTGTATGTAAATCAGGAAGCTTGTATATAGAGAATTAATGATTGTAACTGTATGATTGTCTGTAGGGCATTATACTGAAACACATTGCTTACCTCAAGACTTAAGACAAATCTCTCTTTTCTCTCTCCTGATGTTTGTTTGGCCTCCAGGTCAGACTCTATCTTCTTATGTTTCCTTCTACCCAGGCCTTCTCTCATACAATTGGACATGTTGTATAATGTATATTCAACACCTGAAGCACTACATAATTGCAAACTAACAGAAATGCTGGTCAATGTTACGTGTACTCTATTTAAAGACACATTTATAGACACTATATAGGCCCATACACGTTCTGATGCACATGTGCAGGTAAAAAAAAAACAACTTCGAATAAATCAATCTATAATTGGCTGATGTTTACCATTTTGAAATAAGCTGGTTCTCTTGTGGCTTCAGTGATAGTAAAGTATGCGTTTGCTGTTTTTAAGTGTTTAATGTCAGGAAAACACTCAGAAGCAATCTGTCTTTACAGCTACAGTCACAGACATACTTCAATATATGATTGTAAAGATATAGGCTTGTTTAACAGTCATAATACTGTGTATGCTTTGACCTTGGTATATATTAAGTATCCAAACAAGGCCTGATTTATCCTCTCATTACCAAAAGTTATATTTTCAGCGGTTGTAATCGATCATATTCTTATGCATTGATTATTATTTGGAATCTCCTCAGTTGTGAAACCAGAACCACGGGGGGGAAAAAACGGGTTCTTGCAGGATGTCAGATGCTCTGAGAGGTGTAGCTCTGAACTCCTGCTTCCCACAGCAGCAGCTCGGCAAATACAATCACTCCTCTCAATATCCTGCGCTTTATATGAAGGTGTTTTACTGTCGCCGCTGCCGTCATGTCCCTCAGAGCATTTTATGACCGTACCTTGATTGTAGAAACCCTATTTTATACTGAGAGTTATTTCAGAGTACAGTATGTGCTGTTGTACATTAAATGTATTGTATGGAGAAAGCTAAATAAATGCTGTTTAAAAACTGTATGTTTCTCTGTGAAATCACTGAATCCTTATTGACTTCCCTCATGAACCAAATCAGTCTTTGTTGTGATTAAATATTCACCTGCTTTTTTTGCAAAGCAATGTTGAGTATTATTTTCACATCCACATCAATAGAACACGTAGAGATAATGGGTTTTACTGTAATGTAACGGTATGTTTCAGTGTTGTAAAATGACTATGTAGTTAGCTCACAGGTTTGCAGAGGACCTTCTGCCTGTGAAGCTATTCTATAAATCAGCCACCAGAGTGCGCACTTTGCACACTGATTGAGTCTCAACACAAATGACTATGTAAGCGAATTACATTTTACAGGTGCTGCATAATTCACACAGTGTTTATGCATAGTACTGTAAAATACCCTCATGTACACAAAACTTCTGTCCGCTCAGCATCTAAAGTGTGATGTAAACATTATGATCTATATCCAACCGTTTGCCAGTGCTTTCTGTGCAGCGTCAGCGAACGCCTGTGAAATTTAAAGCTAATCCTTATTTATTCTCCTCGTGGTTGTTTAGATTGAAGGGAACCTCGTGAGTTTCACTCGAGCAGATCTGTTAGGGCGGAGCAAAGATCCTGGCAGCCTGTGTTTAAACTCCTGGATTCTTTTCTGTCTGTGCTTCATCTCTCATCAGGAAAACAAATCACAAAAACAAAACTATGATGCCAGCCCATTCCAGTGCACTGCTGAAACATTTGATCGGGGGAAGGGGGATTTTGGTCATGGGTCAATAATGCTCGGGACGCCTCCAAAGGAATCTTGATGCAGCGTGTTTCTACATCTGTGATCAATCAGACTGGTGGCTCCAGTCCCACAGTGCCAGATGACTGGGCTGGGGTGGACCTGCTGAATCACAGCACACGCAGGATGGAAAACGATTTCACCAAAGTTTTTAATCATCTATCTAAGTAGAAGTCACTTTTCCTTGTGCTATTTTTCACATCGACTAACAGATGTCTGATAAATGTCTGTGCTGGTATTCGAAATATTCAGCGCGCATGTGGCTTCAGTGGGAAGCAGATTCAGTTCTGTCTCTCTGGGGCCTGACGTGAAAGGGTTAATGTGGAACACATGAATGAGTCAGGTATCAGATGTCCCACTGAAGTGCTGAAGCATCTGAGTGCTCAGTCAGAATGAAGAGAAAAGAGCGAGATGGAGGTTCATAAATCTGTTTCCATTTGTACCTAGTGAGCCTGCTGGATTTCAGATTTTGCCTTCCCTCCCCCATCTCTCTCCCTCTCTCTCTCTCTCTCTCTCCCTCTCTCTCTCTCGCTCTCTCCCTCTCTCTCTCTCTGATGTCATTGTTTCCTGCCTGGTAGATGCTGACAATGTGCTCAGACCATATATTTAATGCACACTTAATGCATACTGCTCCGCTTATGCTACAGAAGAATGGAAGTATTAGCAACAAAATATACTCTAAGTATTAGAAGTACTCAGAGGAAGAACACAGAAGGGACCCTGTCAATGTCAGTGCATAATATACAAATACAGGCAACATATGGCGACATTGTACAGGAAGCATATTACTCACATACTTCAGTGCAAGACGTTTAATAGTAATTTGGTATTTTACATTGTACTACTGCACATTTTGAAATTAAATGAAAGGTTAAGTTTAGGTTTAAGCAATAAAACAGTTTCACAGTAGCTATGGTGGCTATGACAGCAAATGTAACAATTAGTGTCAAATAAAAAAAGCAATTGATATTAACATAATTGAAGAAAATACTGTACATCTCCACATAAACTGATAAGAAGTAGAGGTGTTAGAGGTATTAATACCAAGTAAAGTACAATATATTGTATTATTTTTCTAACCTGTGTTTTTTGAGTAAATAACAAAAGCCATTCTGATATTAGTTTTATTAGTTTTGCCTGTACAAAGGTTTTTCCTCTGTTGTGAAATAGTGTGGGTGAAAAAAAAAGAAAACACATTCCCCAGCACTTCCCCTGTGTGTGTGTGTGTGTGTGTGTGTGTGTGTGTGTGTGTGTGTGTGTGTGCGTGTGTGTGTGTCCGTGTCCTTGCCAGTTAAAAAGGCCTCTGCCTGACCTTACTGTAGTCTGATTATCTGCTGCATTCTCCACAGCTGCAGTCACAGATATAACTGCATGCTGCAGTCATACAGTTTTTTCATCAAATCTTCCACTGTCTGTTTTCCACTTGCTGAAGCTCTGTTACTGTCCTCACTGTCTGAGTGGATGAACTGAATCATTTTACCAGGTGTGTTTTTTTGCACACTTGGGTTTTTGCCGCTGTGTGTGCGCGCATGTGTGTGTTTGTGTGTCTGTCTGAAAATCTGCTCAGTTTGAAACTCATTCAGTGGAACTCGGTCCTGTTGCTGCCAGAGCAAAGGTACGGTAATAGGAATTCACCGGTTTGTACAATGCATTATTCAAACTGCAGGCCTTTCTGCATAATAAACCTCCTCTCACTGAGGAGTGAAGGTGAGGATGGAGTTTTAAGGGAAACTCAGGAAAGTGTCATGGGAGTGATGCCATTTTTCATTTTTAGGCTCCAGGTTGATTTGTTTCTCCCTAACATTTCCATAATCTGGAATATGGATTTGTTTTTTTTATTTTGACAAGGATTTTGAAACATCACTTAAAAAGAGTCATCGCAAAATGTAAGTGTATCATAGTCGTCAGTGAGAATAAACGGCTTCAGTTTACCAGGGAGAACATGACGTTTTCCTTGACTAGACCTCATAAAGCAGGATGTACAGCACCTGGAGGCCGTGATGACAGACAGGAAGACGGGGATGACACACAAAACACCAAATTCTGTCATCTGCTCAATGTGCGTGTGTGCGTGTGTGCCTGTATTGGCCCCTTTCATAACTTTTTCTCCAGAAAGCACATCACGTTTTGATCAACACCCTGAGGAGAGAACGACAGAGCAGGGCAGGATGAGCCAGAAACAAGAGAATGAAAACAAACCCAGGATCCAGAATCTCTGCTCTTCTCCTGCTTGTTTTCATTTTCTCTGAATACTTCTGTCTGTTTGGACACACACATATATACACACACACACACACACACACATACACACACACACACTCCAATCCTCCCCCTCAAGCCCCTCTCCCCTCCTCCTCCTCCTCCTGTGGAATTCTGTGTCCGTGGAGTCTCTCCTCTCGCCTGTTGTTCTGCCAGTGGGTGAAAGCTCTCAGCAGAGGAATTCAACAGGAGCTGGCTCTTTTCTTTAATACAGGCGTCTCACACCCTGTTGTCTGAGGCCTCACCTGTCCTCCGTCATCACCCCCACCTCCTCCATCCCCAGCCTGAGCCTGAGCCTGAGCCCTGCACCTGTTGTGACTCGTCAGCCAGGTGAAGGGGATCCTCAGGCCTTACGCTGTTTTTTCAGCTGACCATAGCTGCAGGGCGATCAGGAACCCAGGCTATTCACTGGACTGAATTGCTGCTCTCTCTCTCTCTCTCTCTCTCTCTTTCAGTAACCCACCTCTCTTCCCTCCCTGTCTGTTCCTACCCCCCTCCCACTACATCTCTGTCTAGCCCAGTCTGAGCCTGGTTGACACTGTGGCTGTGGCTGTGGGGACGTGTGGAGCTGGAGTTAAACTGTGGGTCACGTGGAGAAGACACAGTGGAGGACAGCGTATCATACATGTTCTTTGGAGAATAAATTGGACTGAGTGTTGGACTGAGTGTTGGACTGAGTGTTGGACTGAGTGTTGGACGGCTGACAGACTCCAGACCAGAGGACTGTGCAGTTGGAAGAGCAGCAGCGATGAGAAGCCAGAGTGTGGTTGTGTCTGTGGCTCTGCTGGCCCTGTGCTGCCTGCTGATACCCAGAAGAGGGGAGAGCGCTGGGGGGATAGTTTCTCTCCAGAAGGCTGAAGATGACAGGCAGGCGGGGGATCACCTGCCAGATCAGTACCTGGATGAGCCAGTGAGTGAGCAAAGACTCGTCGAGGACCCACACCCAGGAGGAAACAACAGCAAGGCCAAGAGAGACACAGAGGAGGCCGTGCAGTCAGGTGAGGGCAGACATTTTTTTTTATTATCTATAAAAACGCAGGTAAACAGGGTTGATTTTAATGTAAGTAAATGTACAATACATATAACAATACTCACTACTCTGTGGAATTCCATCAGTAAAAACCTAATTTTGTAAAATGTAGAAAATCTTACTTTGTGGTTATTATACAGGACATCATTAGATGATTGATACTGATGTGGAAGTGGAGCTCGTTTGAACCATGTTGTTTACAAGTCAGTGTCCAGGGACACAAAACAAATCTGAGGGAAATGAAAGAAAAAAACACATTTAACCAGTGTGCTGTATCAAGTACAGTAAATACATTTTTACTTAAAGGCAGTAATTGAGAAAATGAACATAATTACTTAACACCACTGGAAGCCAATAACTCCAGGAGATAGCTGAGACAATTTTTACCCAATTGACATAAGACAAATGCAAAACGTGTAATACAGGCAAACTTGTGCTCAATGCACTATGCCTGTGCAATCCTCTTTTATCTATCTGAAAATATCTGTGCAATATACTGTCTCTGTGCAATCATTCACAACTCTTCTGTATATAGTACATTTTTTTTATATTCATAGTTATTTTTACACCTTACTTATTATTATTCAGAAGATATTCTGTGTTTTTTTCTCCTCATATCTTTTCCTGTGCTTTTAGCCTGTGTTTTTACATCTATTTGGATTTTTAAATTTATTTTTATTTTTATTTTTATCTTTTTGTGCTAGCACATCGTAATCTCGTTCAGCGACGGCATCTGTGATGTTTAACTATTGAATGACAGTCAAAGGAATCTGTATCTGAACATCTGGGTAACTGCTCCCTTGAGGTTAAGACTTAGTGCAGAGATGCCACTGGGCTGTCATGATGGTGGCTCGGCCAGTGGGTGATGATGAGGCAGAACTAATGGGGTCATGAGCGTTAATCCTGTCTTCACCTATACGTCTTCTGCTGGCCCTGCAGTTATGTTACACATCATTGCTGCTCCTGGAGTCATGACAGGACATGGAAGAGCAAGCACAGCCACAGAGTCACACACTCATTTGGTCTCAGACTCTTCAGGCATGAGTCCAATTTCACACGTGTCCACCACTATGTATCCACACCAGAGAATAACTGAAGAAAATGACTTTTTTTTCACACCACGCATGAGGACATCGAGTGGAGCATCTTGCGGACAGATTTTTATGACACCAACATTTTCCACCGCCTCTGCTGCTTTAACCCTGGATGATTCATGCTGACTCTGTGGTACTCTGAGTGGGTTTTTATGACTCTTACACATCAGTGATAAGAGTCACATCCAATACACATTGGTTAAAAGAAGGTCTTTAATGAGCCCCACCGATGGCTTTATTCTTTCACTGTAAGATGTTGCTGAGGTGAGATTGATATATTTACTGAGTATCTGGATAGGTTTTGTGTCATTGAATTAAAATTGTGGTGAAGGGAGCACAGCTAATGGAAAAGCAGGAGAAGTGTTTTCCATGACAGTGCCTCAGGACTTCAGACAACCTCAGAGGGAAATACTGATGGACCTCAAGCAACCACTGAAATGCATCTGGCTTTCTGGATTTTCCCCCAAGTGTGTTTTGACACTGCAGGAAAGAAATAGTTGCATGGTTCTCAAATGTGTGGCACATAAATTATACACAGAAATATGAACCAGACTCACACGAGCTCTGAGTTTGATTTGAATATGACTCAGCATGACTTTGCTTTCAGCAGCTCATGATTTAAGATCTAACTGGTATGAACAGTCATGGAGATCACAAGTGTTGCGCTAAATTCGATTCTGATCAAAGGTCGATTGCGTAGGTTTTGAAAAGTGTATCTCCTCCCTGTGATTTCATCATCTTTCCAGGTATTGCAGGGCGCTTGAGGAGAGCAACAGAGGAGGGCAAGAAGAAGAAGAAGGACAAAAAGAAGAACAAGGAGCCGAAGGACCCCGACGCCACCAAAAAGCCCAAAAGTGACAAGAAGGGAAAGAAGAAGGACCGGCAGACAACAACCACAACTCTACCACCGACCACAACAGGTGAGGGCAGGGCGGGGCAGCGAGTCGAGTCTCAGTTTGAATGAGTTGGACTTGGTTAAATGTTTCTGATCTTGACCTGTGTCTGGTGTCTCCTGTGATCCCAACAGAACCACCCACTGAACCGTACACAGACTACGCCTTTCCTGATGCTGGTGAGTGAGTGAGACCCACTGAGGAACACAACTGTGGAGTGGGGTTACAATTTGTGGATTTGCGAGACTCTCTATGGCATTATTACTATTGTGTTTGGACGGTATTAGGTAACTCTTTCCACCAGAAACTAAAAAATATAAATTGTTAATAGTAGTTTAAATGGGAACGCCCCCAAATTAAGGCATTAAAGTTTGTTTATAGGTCCCTGGGAGTCATCTGCTACTTCCAGAGTTACATAAGACCACTTATGGTTTCAGAAGGAGACTTTTCTCTGACTGATCTGAAGTTAAGAAAAAAATATAAAAAGAAATGTAACATGAGGAGCAAATCCTGAATCTTTTTCTTCAGCGGAGGACATAATGTCGCTGGTAGTATAGGTTGTGTACTGCCCAGAAGGTCAAACGGTTTGTAGCTTTGCAAATTACCAGTCACATCCTGTCACACCCGGTTCAAAAGCCAAAGTGGTGAAAGTGAAGATAACGATCGGCTTTAGAACTTTATGAAACATTTTTGTCATTTGCCATTAAAGGCCTTCATCAGTCTTTCCATCTGTTTATCTGTCAGATTACTGGAAACCGGAAGATGACTACTGGGAGGCTGATCCCACACCAGAGCAGCCTCAGCCTGACACGCCGATCACTGATCTTCCGTACGATTACTGGAAGCCAGATGGAGATCCAGTTGCTCCTATAACAGACATCTATGATGACTACTGGAAGCCAGATGAGAAAGAGCCGTCTACCCCACCGCCCAACATCGATGGCGACTACTGGAAACCAGATGAGAAAGACCCATCCACTCCAGCACCAGATATCTATGACGACTTTTGGAAACCGTATGGTTCTGTGACTGACAACTATGATACCTACTGGAAAGAGGTGGATCCAACGCCCTCTGCCCCCGATGTTGATGGGAAGATCGGGACAGATGACAGTGATTACTGGGATGCCACATGTATGTCTGAGTCTTTGTTTCTTCCTGCTTTGTTTTGATTGGGGTTGTTTGTGGAGAGACAGTTTATAGAATAAGAATTATTTTCTTATTCTATAAACTGTCTGTCCACAAACAATCCCCTTTGTTGGGGAAATAACTGGGAGGCAAAAAGAAAAATGTCATCAATTAAAAAGTAGGAGCTAAGAAAACAACAATATACAGGAACTACAAATTACTGTTTTTACCCCTATGAATATAGTTTTAACAAGATATACACATGGATAAAATTGCTCTCAAGTAGTAAAGACTAAGAAATTAAGTTGGGCCAGTGACATTAATGTTAAATATCGTTTTCAGTTTCTCACTACTAGTTTCAGATTTAATTTCTGCCACATCACTGCTGCTTTTATCACATTGTAAACAGCAAACAGTCACGTGCATCAGTCGAGCCTGGATTTTCAATTTCGATCACAGACCATGTGATTTAACTGAGATACATGGTGACTACAGTCACAAGATTTTCTTCAGTTTCACAGACATGTGGCTTTAGGGAGTGAAAGCTGTTAAGGGAAGAACAACAGTAACAAAAAAGGCCTGAGTAACAAGAAATCACAAGACAAAGCTGGGACAATTCACTAAACAATCTCAACCAGAACATTTTTTAACATGGACAAAAACACAAGTTCAATCACACAAGGGCCGAGACAAACTGACACAGAACAGAGGAAACACAGACTCTATATACACACAGGATGATGGAGAACAGGTGGAAACAATCAGGGCGGGGAAACAATTAGACCAGGAGGACACACCCACGAGGAAGAGACAGGACACCTGAGACAAGGAGAGTTAGATTTCAAAATAAAACAGGAAGCCACAAAACAACATAGACACAGAACAAAACTTCTTGACAGTCATGACAAAAACACGTTGAACATCAGATTTGCTGCCTTTCATGGGTCTTTCACATTCTAGTTACAACACACTCACCATACTCACTAACGCTTGCAGACAGACATGCAGACAGACAGACAGACAGACAGACAGACAGGTAATAGAGGAGAGGGCGAGGTACCACTTCTGGTTCGATCATCTTGTCAGAAGCACGATTAGCACCAATCAGTTGGATCGACCCAAACAAAGGCGCATGGACAGGGTGAAAGCCACAACCCTAAGACCCCCCCCCCCCCCCCCCCCTCCCCTGGCTCCCCTCCCCCAACCTTTACATAGACTTCATACTTAAGCCCCTCCATAATTGCTGCTATCTCTTCCAGCCTTCAACCTGAAGTCCAAAGCAACTAAACGACTTTTTCCACAGGATCAGATGCTGGAAACACAGAGTTGTTGTGCAGCTCGTCTGGACCCGGCTGGACATGTCGTCATTACTCTGTGTTTCCAGCTCCTCCAGGATTTCCACTGATTCAAGCACAACTGGCCCGTCACAGGGTCTCCTCTGTTACACTGTGCTGTTTCTCACTCTGTGTCGGACACAAATAACCCCTGTGCTTTGACCTTCTCTTTTCTTTCCACTCTTGCAGTCGAGGTGCCTGAAAATCTTCCATTCCCTGACGGTAAAGAGGTCAGCCCTGAGATCATAGTGGAAACTCTGCCAGGTAACTGCTGTCACTCAAGCCCGTTAGAAATGTAATCAACATCCATCAATCACCATGTCAAATTAGGGGTTAACTTGCGAGACGTTTCTACCTAAAGCTGAGCTTCAGAGGAGGTGTGGGTCTTATCTGTGCCTGTGGAGTAGTCATTTATTCAGCACATGGGAGTAAGATGATAGTGAGTCTGCGAAATAACCTACTTTTCAAACAGGAGTGTGTGGGTTTGCTCGGCTCCGCAAAGTCAACAAAGCTTTTTTTGTTGTGGACCAGAAAACCCTGTCATTAGAATCACAACTGTGTCATGATTCTTGTAAATGTAAATTAAAGATTTAATGACGTCACGACATGGTGGGCGTTGCAGTGGCATCCAAACAGAGATCACGCCTTGTGGTTGAATAAATTGGGGCTGTACTGACCTGTAAAACTTAACAAATTTAACAATTAAACCGTGTCATCTCATAAAATCTCACTTGTAGTGCAGCATTGCCTGAAATGAAATAAATGGTCTGTTTGTTTTATACACAGAGGAGCCCACAGCCACTCCCTCTCCCTTTGAGGAGACGTGGTATGATGATTACGATGACTATGGAATGAGTATGCACACACACGCACACACACGCGCAGTCATACACAAATGTTTTATATTAGAAGATTAAATCTCTTCCAACCACTCAAACAGCAATAAAAAATGATAAACAACAGTCAGAACAGTAACTGTCCAGACTTACAAATCATTCTTTGTGACTTTACTGTTTGTGGTTCATGAACACTTCTGAAACATTAAAAAAAACATAAATATACACTGCTGTCGAAGGGGTAGTTGTATTTATAGATATTTCTATAAAATGATCCGTGATTTTTCTAACTGTCCACAGGGAGAAAAGAGGACGAGACGGACGATAAATGGATTGAGAGAGAGCGAGAGAGAGGAAAAAAGGAGCGAGAGAGGGAAGAGAGGGGTAAGAGAACCCAGATGTGGATCTTTTTTTTTTTTCTTACATAACAACACATCATGTCAGATTACATATGACGCTGTAGTTGCA
Source organism: Trinectes maculatus (assembly GCA_016785345.1). NCBI lineage: Eukaryota > Metazoa > Chordata > Actinopteri > Pleuronectiformes > Achiridae > Trinectes > Trinectes maculatus. The sequence goes on from JAFBJQ010000923.1 coordinate 373,843, forward strand.
AAAGCAAAGAACACGAGCGGTGACCTATGCACCAAAGAAGATAACAGCTCAAAGGTGCTCACACCCATGGATCACATTTGTGTTTGTAAGCGAATGCAGATGTGATTTGTGCAATGCTAATATCAGTACTTGCGTGACAGCAACAAAACGTCCGTGCTTCCAAAGCAAAATGGAGTTTAGGCCTGTAGAAAGTTAAGGCTCAAAGGGGCGGCGGGACGGGGGTGGGGGTGGGGGGGTGTGATCTGACAATGAGCCACATGCAGGGGATCAGCGCGAGTGATAAAGAAAAAGACCAGAGGGACCAGAGGATGTTGTAATGTAGGATTATGAAATATTCCCATCACATTCTGCTCTTTTTTTAACGTCTGCAGTTTGCAGCGGGGTTAGCTGGTGAACCTAGTGATCAAGAGGTCAAGTCTGGAGCTAGTGATATATAACACTGTCAGGACTGGGGGTCATGGGGTCACTTCCTGTGTGCGCCGATCACTGAAAACTAGGTTGAAGTTGAAAGGAATCTTTTGTTTACTTGAACCAAACGTACAGAGGTCATCTGAAACACCAAGGCACAAAAAAAACAGATATGTCTCCGTACACGTGTCAGTGTGTTACTCTGAAGATGTTAGTGTCCATTTGTTTGTGCCGTCGGTGACTCAAAGTGTGTTTTACATCCCCATTCAGTGTGTGAGTGTATGAATAATGATGGTAATAAATCAGATTCATCAGTAGTAAACTCTCTGGCTGCGGAGGAGTTTTAGCAAAGTCTTGGAGTAGAGATGTGGTGTGGTGTGGTGTGGGGGGAGGGGGTCCACAACATCTGGGTTTTACCACATCTGAGCTCTCCAGGTCCTCTCTAGGCTTTTTGGCAAATAACTTTCAAAAGAAAAGAAAGATGAGTTCTTCGAATGTCTCTGGGCAGAGAGAGGAAATAATCAGCCAAGACATTTATTTTGTTTTTGTCTGATGTTCTTCTGACCCAGAGAGAGCAGAGAAGCTGAAGGAGGCAGAGGAGCGGGCCAGGAGCAGACCACGTGTCTACAAAGAACCTAAGAGTGAGTCCAACCTCTGCTGAAATCTGGACACAGCTTCAGCTTTGTTAATACAACTAACTTACTGTTTGATGATTCTGTTGTGTGTGTGTGTGTGTGTGTGTGTGTGGTAGAGTGTCCTCCCCTGGGGATGGAGTCCCATAAGATCGAGCCAGACCAGCTTACAGCCTCCTCCATGTCTCAGTATAGTTTTGCACCTCAGAGGGCACGCCTCAACATGCAGGTATGCAATCAGACATACATATATATTTTATGTGTGTGTGTGTGTGTGTGTGTGTGTGTGTGTGTATGACACATAGGCAGCACCAGTAGAATGTCTTCTGGCCTCTGTGGTTTTCAGGGCTCTGAAGACGAGGAAAACATGAGAGGTGGGGCGTGGTGTGCAAACTCCGAGGACAGAATCCACTGGTTTGAGATCGATGCTCGCAGGGAGACGGAGTTCACTGGAGTCATTACTCAGGGACGAGACTCACTGAATGAGTAAGACAAACACAAACGCATGAAAATGCACCGTATCTCTTGTTCCTAACGTCACCACGTTGCCCATGTGTTTCCTGTGGCAGGAGTGACTACGTGACCTCCTACTTTCTGGCGTTCAGCAATGACAGCAGAGAATGGACCACTATCCACGATGGATACGCTGATTGGGTGAGTTTACTTAAACTCCTCTTGCTACCCCGGACTCCATCTATGATCATCCCCATTCTCTTTCCCAGACTCACTTTTCCTCTACTCATGCTCTTTGGTCCAGTTGTTCTTTGGAAATAGTGATAAGGACACTCCGGTGATGAACCAGCTGGCAGAGCCTGTGGTGGCCCGCTACATCCGGATCATCCCTCAGAGCTGGAATGGCTCTCTGTGCATGAGGCTGGAGGTCCTTGGCTGTCCAGTGCTTGGTGAGCCTCACACAAACGCACACACACACAAACATCAATAATAATAATAATAATAATAATAATAATGCATTTTTGTTCCATTCTGCCTCGCAGATCCAGCTGATGTGCAGTTCAGGCAGAATGAGGTGACTCCAGTTGAATACTTGGAGTTCAAACATCACAGCTACTCAGAGATGATAGCAGTGAGTATCCCTGCACACAGGCCCCTGAATGTCTGCTGACTCAACAAATTCCACCATAAATCCTCAGCTTTTTCGCTAAACACTGAAAGAAAATAATTTCCTCTGGACCAATAAACATCGAGCCAGGGCGTCTGATTTAATCAACTTTAATATAAACTGCAGCTCTCCAACCAAGCAACCAACCACCAGAGGGCAACGCGATCCCTCTTTCCACACTAATGAAAAGTTCATTGTCAACAACCAGCTTTTTTCATCAATAGTAAATGTGTTAATGCAATGATATACAATACTTTGCAACGTGGCTGTTTCTATTCTGTCACAGCTTATGAAGGCCGTGAATGAGGAGTGTCCCAACATCACCAACATCTACAGCCTGGGTCACAGCTCCAAGGGCCTGGAAATCATGGCCATAGTCATCTCCAGCAACCCCACCGAGCACGAAATAGGTGAGAATGTGTTTATGCCACCATGAAACAGGCAAAAAGACATGATCATTATTGCAGACTCTTAAGCAACACTAAAATAAAATACACATGTTCATTTTTAGCAAATGTGAAACCAACTTTTTTTTCTTTTCTGACTTTGTATCAGACTTCAGTGTTTATTGGTTGAATTTAACTGCTGGGTCTTGGCACCACCTCTGATCTCACTAAATCCTAATAAACACCAGGTGGAAATGAGGAGATTACGGGCGACAGCTACAGCCTTTGACCATCTGTCTGTCTGTCTGTCTGTCTGCACAGGTGAGCCGGAATTTCGCTTCACAGCAGGTCTCCATGGAAATGAGGCGACAGGGCGGGAGATGCTTCTGCTTCTTATGCAGTACCTTTGCAAAGAGTACAAAGACAGAAATCCCAGAGTCCAGCGGCTGGTGGACGGAATACGCATCCACCTTGTGCCCTCACTCAACCCTGATGGACATCAAGAGGCTTTTGAAATGGTCAGAGACACAAATGAAACGTTTCAACAGGTAGAAAAGAGAGAAACAGGAATATGTCCATCATGCGACCTCTCCTCTGACAGGGATCGGAGCTGAGCAGCTGGACCAGCGGACACTTCACTGAGGAAGGCTTTGACATCTTCCAGAACTTCCCTGACCTGAACAGCATCCTGTGGGACGCTGAGGACAAGGGCATGGTGCCAAAACTCACCCCCAACCATCATGTGCCCATACCAGAAAACCTGGACACCAACAGCTCGGTAAAGGAGGGGGGTGCTATTATTCGCTCATCATAAATGCTGGGGCTTAAACCTTTAGTTAAGTGTTGCTGGGAGGCAAATAGTCACCATTTTTAAGTATATCGTTTGCCTCCACAATTTGAGTGATGCTGGTCTCCCTGTCTTTGTTCCAGATTGCCGTGGAAACCAGGGCCATAATTTCCTGGATGAAAAGCCATCCATTTGTGTTGGGTGCAAACTTCCAGGGCGGGGAGACAATTGTGGCTTATCCTTATGACAGCTTCCGTGTCAACAAACCTGCCCACAGCCAGAAACCCCACAGCCGCAAGAAGAGACAGTAGGACTCACTCTGCCGTTACCCCCTGTATTCTCCTCTCGTTCCCATTCAGCCAAACTCTTCTGTACTTACTGTGCAATCAGTGTTAATGGTTCAACTCAAATCATTTCTTACAGGTATGAGGAAGAGGGTTTTGATGTGACAGACTGGGGAAGGGGTTACCAGGAGGAGCCAGAGGAGGACTGGAGAGGCAGGGGATACGCAGAACCAGAGGAGCAGTGGAGGGGTCACGGCCAGGACCATGGCCAGGACCACGGCCAGGACCACGGTTATGACCACGGCCAGGACCACGGTTATGGCCACAGCCAGGACCACGGTTATGACCACAGCTATGACCATGGCCAGGACCACAGTTACGACCACGGCCGTGACCACGGTTACAACCACGGTTACGACCATGGATATGAACACGGCTACGATCACAGTTACAACCAAGGCCACAGAGAGGAGGAGGAGGATGACAGAGGTAGAAGTGCAGGCTACCAGTACGCTGAGCCCGAGGATGAGCCTCGGGTGATTGCAGATGAGTCCCTCTTCAGGTGGCTGGCTGTCTCCTACGCCTCCACACACCTGACCATGACCCACAGCTACCATGGCTCCTGCCACGGAGACATGGCAGCAGGGGTCCATGGCATTGTCAACCGCGCCAAATGGAAGCCAGTGACAGGCAGTGAGTGGAGACCTCTGATTTTAGACTGACTTCTTGTTAACAGCACACCCCGGTGGACAGCGTGCGCAGTGCAAGGTCTGACTTTAATCTCAGTGGGTTTGCTTCTCTTCAGGTATGAATGACTTCAGCTACCTGCACACCAACTGTTTAGAGTTGTCCATTTTCCTGGGCTGTGATAAGTTCCCTCATCAGAGTGAGTTAGTGTACGAGTGGGAGAAGAACAGAGAAGCCATGCTCATCTTCATGGAGCAGGTCAGTGACACACTCCCACACAGCATTCTTTTGTTTAAGGGGTACTATGACGTGCTACAGAACACTAAAGCACTGTTATGAGACTTTATCATTTCTCAGTTTGAAACAAAGTACAGTGTTTTCACATTTGCTTTGAGTAACATGTGGTCAGAGAACACATTGTACAGTGTAGTTAAGTCATTTCATGTCTATCGGCGTGGCTCTATGAAACACAATGTCAGTTTAATATTTGTGCTTTTCCTCCTCCCTGTCAAGGTGCATCGTGGCATCAGGGGCATCGTGAAGGATCAACAGGGGAACCCCATTGCAAACGCCACGGTGTCTGTCGAGGGGATAACCCACGACATCACAACAGGTCTGATGAAAGGCTTCCGTTCTTTCCTGAATTTCATCATGATTTGGATCAGGTGGTTTAAGTCATCATATAAGACCCTCTGTGCTTAAAACAAAAACTATTTGTCTCCTCTATAACAATGTAGCTCCAACGGGAGACTTCTGGAGGCTGCTGAACCCGGGGGAGTACCGTGTGACAGCCCGAGCTGAGGGTTACGCCCCCGTGACCAAAATCTGTGTGGTTGGTTACCAGTCAGGAGCCACCGCCTGCAGCTTCAACTTGGCCAAGTCCAATTGGGACCGCATTAAGCAAGTACGTCATTATCATCCCGTTGACCACCCCCTGGATAAACATCTTGTACTCCACAAAACAATTTCTTTATTTCTCTGCAGATCATGGCCCTCCATGGCAACAAACCAATTCGACTCGCCTATAGCAACAACAGAGTACAGTATTCCACATTGGGTAATGGCAACAGGCGTGTGGTTGATAGTACCAGTGGCAATGGTCATTCATCCAATTCGCAAATCAACATTCAACGGCGAAGGAAGCTCAAGATGCGCCGCCTTCGACAACAGAGGTTAATGAGGCTAAAATCAAGGACAACGCTACCCCCAACAACAACAACAACCACCACCACAATCACAACCACAATTCCCACAACACCAGAGACCACCACATCCTGGTATGACTCATGGGCCATAATGGAGGGACAGTCTTCGACACCTGGCGGGTTCACAGACTCCATCGTGGATTACAACTATGAGTACAAGATAGATGACTATTAAACCAACACACATAGCCTGTTTCTGTAAACAAACATCTTTTCATACTTGTAGTTCTTGTCCTGTTGTACATCTGATTGTTGAAGAATCAAAGGAGCATGTAAGCAATGGGAATGTAAAGATTAATAACTGTTAATTGTTTAAAGATACTCTGTTGCTTAACACTTGAAACAATGCCTCATACATTGATCCTGTTAATCCATGGTACCATTTCAGTTCACCCTGAATTTACATGACTCATTATTCTGTCTTTTAATTAAAAAATGTTTATTGTGGATGCGCATTAAACAAAGTCATGACATTTTTTATTTCACCAAGGTGAAATTATTTACACTGTCTTTCTCCATGGCAGAAATATTTTTTTTGACAGTATGAACAGTCACTGAATGGGAAGAGGGACAAGAGGAGGTAAACGTTTTCTGTAATGTGCCCTCAGATACACCTACAGTAGAAGTTATTTTTCCAATAAATGCTTGTTACTACAACAAGTGTGTTGTCGTTTTTCTGTTCATTTGTAAAAACTGATTTTCTACGAGTAGAATACTGTGATATCAGTGTCATTCTCTGGCAGACTAATGAAAAAATTAAATGCTGTCGTATCGGACAATTTCAAATACATTTCATGACCTTGATGATCATGTTAGACAGCAAACGTTTAGCAAGGATTGTACTTATTAGGGATGGGCAGATGTGATTTGCCTCTGGTCTAAAAACAAGTATGGAACAACAAGTATGTAGAGTAACAATATGTAGCAAGGATATACACACGTATATAAGTGACATCTCAGCCTCCATCTGCTGCACTGTATGTGGATAAGAGCCCTCAGTGACTGATGTTCATTTCACTTTCCTCATCATCATCAGCGGAGAAGGCAGAGAAGCTGACTGGCTCGCATGCAAGAGTGCGTAAATTGACCAGGCACGCTGTTTGGGTGCTACTGAACTCTGGGACAGTAACCAAAAGAACTTCTTGGCCATCAGCACCTGGCAGGAACAGCACAGGACATATACTGACAAACCCGTTGTAGAGAGGGAAACAGTTCAAATGGCATATGGCAGATAATGATATAGATATTATGTCCATGTGGAGAGTAAAAATTTACTATATAATACATCACAGACTGACCTTTAATCAGCTTGGACTCAAAGGTAGGGGCGTTACCACTGAAGTAAACATGGGGACACTCTTCCAAGATAAAAGGGTCTTTTTGGTAAAACGGGTAACAACCTGACACAAAATATAATGTAAAGAAAAGTGTGTGAATGATATGAACCCATATCAGACAGTAGGTTTGTGTTTATTTCTGGATCAATTTGTCTGATTTACCAAGAGTATCAGGAGCTGTAGGTGCCAGGTGTCTGAGCCGTAGCGTTTCTTCCAGTATTTGTATGTGACTGTCCATGCTGCTGTACCTTTGTATGTCGCAGACATTTTGGCCTGATGTACCAAGAAACCTTACAGACACAAACATAAACAGGGTCATTAACACATCTGCACTCTCACTTTAGCTTGAACTCTAAATTCATGATTACAAAAAGAGCATTTTTGCAATATAACCCACCTCACTCCATCAATGCTGGCCTGGTATGGATTGGACACCAGCTGTAGTGTGGGATACGGTGAGGATAAGGGGAACATGCATCGATGGAGAGGCTGCTGAGGGAGGGTGTAGTTGGTGGGGTCATATTGGCCCGGCATAACATCTACTGGAACAGAGGCCTAGGACAGTATGATTAATTATTAAAAATTATAATAATTAAATATATATTCAGCCCTGATCAGACGGGGACTCACCACTAGTTGAAGCAGTAGCTCATCCAGCAGACGAATAGCCTCCACACTGCCAGCCTGAGTTTTCTTGGTGAGGTATTTGGCCTGAAAACAGATAGAATAAAATATGACTTCATTTTTATTCCCAACCACCACAACTCTCCCTTTCTCCCTATCAGAAGTAACACTAAAGGTACAATCAAGTGTGCGTAGAGGACAAATAACTTCCTGTCACCTTTGTTGATACATCCTTGTCCTGGGTGCTTTGGCTCAGGAGGTTTCCAGCCAGTAGGACCCTGGAAATTGTTGCTGCCCCACTCTGCTCTCCCTGGTCACCAAGCTGACCAGTTACCATGTCAACCAGCAACTGTAGCCCCAGCATACTGTCTGCATGCACGCTGCCAAGACCAAGTCCTGAGGCCAGAAGGACAAATCTAAATGACAGACAAACATGGTCAATATAATCTGTTATCACAGAGGACTGGGGTTTAGGTTTTGTGTGGGGGCGGGAAGTGCATATGTATGTTTGTTCACCTGTCTGAGCTGACTGCAGGTCTTGCAGTCTGCAAGGGTAGATCAGCTGTGCAAAAGTCCTCGACTGTGAATTTCCCATCGTTCATCTCAGCTCCATAAATAGCAATAATACTACCTAGAAGAGAAACCAAAAAAAGGCCATGTCATTACCGAAGACATATTCACTGCTGATCTGGTCATCATCTGACATCCTGAAAAACCTCTCACCTGTGACACACTTGTCCCTATCAATTTTGCCCTCTAGCTTGATCCTCTGGAGCTCATCCTCCAAGATCAGCTCATCTGCTTCGCTGATGTATTTTGCTCGTGGGGGCTGTGGCAGCAGGTTGTGCTGAGACGAAAAGTAAAACGCAGCAATGTTACTTAACATCTACCTGAGAGCTTATTTCATTTCACCTAGGGACACAGGGGTCAGCTATTAACATTTTATGTTCACCTACCTCCTCACTGATTTCCTTCAGGATAGATGGCTGTAGGTCCATACGTTTAAACAAAGTGCCCACGATGCAGCACTGCTCCCCTGTCTGAAGATCACATAGTTTCCTGATGAGCACATCTGACCCTGGCACAGAAAGAGAGGGCAGACAGGTGAGAAATTACGGGACTATATGAAAGTAATGCTCAGATGTGGCTATAGATAAATAAACTCTACTAACCCCACTTCTGTTGGGCTCTCTGTGACAACAGGGGCCTCATTTGCATGAGTCGGGTTGCGTAAATATGTGCATACTGTCGGCTGAAGCTTCTCTCCCCGACTGTGTAGCGCTCGGAGCAGGGACTGTATGCTAGCGACACCCTCTCGAACACCGGCCCCGGGTCCTCAGAGGCAGGGCGGCGGAGCAGAGAGGAGCCCTCCTTCTGGGAGCTCAGGTCGGAGAACATGGCTGCCCTGACGCAGAGGCGCTGTAGCCACTTTATGACAGAAAGTTTATAAAGTGGGTTTAACCGGTTAGCAAGTCCGGGTTTTAGCTTAACCTTAATGACAGTCGTCTGTACTTCTCCAGAACACGCTAGCTGTTTTTCAGAACAACGCTAATAAAACATTCGGCCACTTTACCTTTGAAGACTAAGCGTCAGTCTTCTGTGGTTGCCCAGATTCAGACAATAAGTTATATTTTACTAAATGTCTATATTTTATTCCTGTTTGGTTGTGGCCAGTTCCCGCGAAATCACCCGCTCAACAGTGTTTTAACGTGACGCATATTCTCGCGAGAACAAGATACAGCGTGAACTCCCGTCTCTAATACATAAAACTGACTTTGCATAAACTCAAACGACAAAGGCCTGTATCACCTTCAAAAGTCATTTAGACATAATAGGCATAATACATATTTATAAAACCTGACCAAGTTTTTGTTTTTGTCGCAAAGTCGCAGCATCACACGTCATAGATTTACGTCTTACTTACGTCGCACAGCGATGAGGTCACAATAGCGCCGCGGCAGCACGCAGACTCGCCATTTTCGTAGCTCTTTGTGCGCCGCTGCCTATTCGGGCTTTGCGTGTTTTCAATCGAGCAGTCAGCGGGTTTGAACTCGGTTGCAGAAAATGCAAGGAAACAAAGGCCCCCAGCAGAACCACGGGCCCAACCGCCCGGGCGAGCAGAAAAAACCCGGCGGTACCAACACCAACGGCCAGCAGCCTGAACCCAGCGACCCGACCAGCCCCAACGAGGCCTTAACCCTGGACATACAGAGCTTCAGGAAGCCCGGGGAGAAGACGTTCACCCAGCGCAGCAGGCTGTTTGTGGGAAACCTCCCAACCGGAGTCACGGAGGAGGACATCGAGAAGCTGTTCGACAAGTACGGAAAGGCCAGCGAGATCTTTGTCAACAAGGAGAGAGGCTTCGGCTTCATCCGCCTGGAGACCAGGATCATAGCAGAGATCGCCAGAGCCGAGCTGGATGACACTCAGTTCAGGGGCAGGCCCATACGGGTGAGGTTTGCCACACACGGCGCCGCATTGTCTGTTAAAAATCTGCCAGAGTTCGTGTCCAACGAGCTGCTGGAGGAGGCCTTCGCCGTCTTCGGCCAGATAGAAAGAGCCGTGGTGATCGTGGATGACCGGGGGAGGCCCACGGGGAAGGGAATAGTGGAGTACACCTCTAAGCCCGCTGCCAGGAAAGCCCTGGATAAGTGCGGCGATGGTGCCTATCTGCTCACAGCCTTCCCTCGCCCTATTACAGTGGAACCCATGGAGCAGTGTGATGAGGAGGAGGGACTGTCAGAAAAGCTCATCAACAAAAACCAGCAGTATCACAAAGAGCGCGAGCAGCCACCCCGATTTGCTCAGCCAGGCAGCTTCGAGTACGAGTACGCCATGCGCTGGAAGGCCCTGATGGAGATGGAGAAGCAGCAGTACGAAATGGTGGACCGCAACATTAAAGAGGCTCAGGAGAAGCTGGGGGCCGAGATGGAGGCGGCCAGGCATGAGCATCAGGTGATGCTGATGAGGCAGGACCTGCTGAGGCGCCAGGAGGAGCTGCGGAGGATGGAGGAGCTCCACAGTCAGGAGATGCAGAAGAGGAAACAGGCTGAGCTCCGGCAGGAGGAGGAGCGTCGGAGGAGAGAAGAGGAGATGAGGATGCGCAATGAAGAGATGTTGAAGAGGCAGCAGGAGGGCTTCAGAGGCAACTTCTCTGAAAATAGAGAGCAAGACATGAGGATGCATATGGGTGGCCACGGCATGTCTATGAACAGAAACTCTCTAGGTGGGAATGCTGGTCCTGCCGGGCCGCCCAGCATGGCTACTGAGAATACACCAATGATTCCTGGGCCAGGGAACAACAACATGCCCGGAGGAGGCCAGAGTGGCTTCCCCAGAGGCCTCCCAGGGCCTGGAGACTATGGACCTAATAAGCAGCGTAGATTTTGAATGAGGTTTTGCTCTTTTTTGTTGTTGTTGTTTTCCATTTTCATACTTGCTGTATTTTAAAGTTCAGGTACTTTTGAACTTTGAAAACTGTTGCATGAAATGTTTTTTTTTTTCATTTTATATTTTATGTCTACTTTAGAATTACATTTTAGTACAAAAATATCCAAACTATTCGAATGAGCCACATGTTTTACTTATTTTCTCAAAGTAGGGATAGAATATGTTTTTGTCCTGGATATGTTGACTTTTCTGGAATAAAATCATAATTCCCTAAGGTTTTTTTTATTTAAAATAGACAGAAAAATGTCACTGTATAAATGTCTTTCAAAGCAGTGTGACGTTAAATATACCACCACAATAACAAGTTTTATTTGCAAAATGTAGTGATTGAAGACAGTTATAATGTGTAGGACAGTTACGTATAAGGAGTATGACTCACTCTTCATCTATTTGGTGTGTAAACACTATTGATTAACATTGACACTAACCTGAAACCTGCTACCCAGGATTTCTAATAGTCTAATATAATCTCAGTGACGGTGACAATTCTCCACAAAACTTAATGAAAAGAGAAAAATAAACAAAGGTAATTGACACCTTGAAGCTTTAGTTTATACACTTTGCACCGAGCTGAAAAAGTTGAAAGCATTAAGATGGTAATGGTTTTAGATGGGGATTGTTGTCAGTACCTGCTGATGTGATCACCTAATATTTTTCTTTTATTTACTACTGTGAAAAATTAGTGAATAAGTGTCAGACAATTCATGGTCTATTCCACTCACTAAGCAATAGGGTTGTTTCAGTAGTTTTGGTATTTTGTAACAGAACAAGTTCAATAAATGTGGCTGAGTCACTGTTGAAACTCATTCGAACCAGGAAACAGGTACATCATTTTATTTGAATTTAACCACACCTGTGCTTCCACCTGATACAGAAACTAAAATGTGTGCTTTTAACAAAAGACCCATAATGCTCCCTGGTATTAATTCACAGCCAAAACTTGGGATTCTGTACCTGCCAAACCATATGAACATTAACTGGCTCAGTAACCATCCATCACTGAATGAAGAATAGAGCTCACAGTGTTGATGAATACACAGTACTGATATGATACACCTAGACAATGACACCCACTGCATATGTAAACATAATGTTCCTTTGATATAATTCAATGACTAAGAAGACAAAGGGCAAAGGTAGGACTGTTTAAAACTATTGTCAGGAAGGAGTGACAGGAATCTGGTCCGAGTTATACACATTCTTTCATTATAAACAAGATAGATAAGCTTATTCATCCCTAAAAGTAAACTAATGGCCCGTACGGGGATCGAACCCGCGACCTTGGCGTTATTAGCACCACGCTCTAACCAACTGAGCTAACCGGCCTGTAAACAAGTTTGCTCTCAGACAATATACAGGCGGTATCAGCTCATAGGTTTGCCTACAGAAAGATGACACATACAGCTCTGCCAACTGTTTCATTACTCAAAGCATACATGTCAATTTCATTTGTGTTAAAGACAAGTATTTAAAGTGTTTTAGCTTTTGGTTGATTTCAGTACCAGTCCTTGAAATAAGATTCCATGTGGCCGCATATCAGCTCAGTATAAAAATGTAAAATGTAAACAACAAAGTCAGAAAGTAATGAGTGTGACACTGAGACTATAAAGGAAACATTGTTTAGTTGATCACATTGAATATCAAAACATCCAGGTGTTGGATGATTTGTCACACTACCTGGTAAAAGAGAGCATAATAGTAGTAGTTGAAGATATCTGAAATACTTTACACTGTACATAATCCTCTATCCTGTAAGGCAGTTTCCCGCTGATAACAAGATCTTTCTGTGGAAACTACCCTTTACCCATATCACAGTCCAGAAAGTCAAGATAACCTGCTTGCTCCATCGCCAAGGCAGCACAATAAATAATGATTGTCAAGGTTATAAAGAGGGAAACGTGTGTTATCTGGAGTTGAGATCAGCAAAAATATCTCAGAAAGGTACTTTCTAAACACTCTGTAACTTGGAGGACAAATAGCAAGATTTTGTCTTCAGCTATTTCTTTTTTATGCACGTCTTTTTTGTTTTTCTGTTTTTAAAACTCAGTCATTAATCTTGGATCTGAGGGTGTTGTTCCTTGAACATAGGTATACTTATATATGTTAACTTGAAATAAAAACAAAAAGCTTAAACTTATTTATAGCAAAGTTGTAGTAAGGTTTTCTAGCTTAAGTTAAAACCTGTAAACCTGCCAAAAACCTGCCACAAAGGAAAATTACACATACAAATATGACATATTAGACCAGGGGTGTCAAACTCATTTTGGTCTGGGGGCTGCATACGGCCTAATCTGATCATAAGGGGGCCAGTAAACTCAGTAATTACATAGATTCTATGTAATTAGCAGACAACATAGGAACTGCACATGTTGAGGAGTTTGACCTCTGATGCTGATTTAACCGAATTGATCACCGCAGGGCTTTGGTCAGAAAGCACAGGAGACATCAATGGATTCTAATGTTTACTGCAGAACTGTGCCGCCATACGTTCTGGTACAGTGCTGTTTCTGAAATATCACAACAAATAAGGAACCAAATTATCACTGTGTACTGCTTTACATATGCAGCCAAATACAGTAACCACTTAACACACAGCAAATAAATACATCTCAGTGTCATCCACTTAGTATTAATGAACGTAACTCTAACTTTTAATTATGTAGCAGACACATGTATACCAAAGGTACTATGGAGGCTACCAGTCATAAACTTCCTCCAGCTCAGTTAGCTTATAGATGCTAACTCGCGATCATGCTAACGGGTGAAAACCAACGTTTTAACGTGTGTAAATATACTGCAGGAGCTACACATCACTATCAGAAAAGGTAAGTTACATGTACACATTCATTTGACATCACCATGAACGTACTGTAACCTACATCGTCAGAGACTGCCGTACCACTGTCAACAACAGCTCGGTAGGTATACGTGAGGCAGGAAAGGGAAGTGCCTAAACTGCCTACAAAATAAAACTTTCACTTCAAAACAAAGGCATGAATACAAACTCATTTCTGACTTGGAGAATTCTTAACAGCATATTTATAAAAAAAAAAATGTAGTTCATGATTTTTTGATTTTTGTGTATTTTTTCATATTTCAGATTTATCCCAAGGGCC